>ML299457.1:43627-70518 GCA_005239495.1 Nicotiana undulata | reverse complement strand
CCACCCCACCCTCACCCCCTTTAACCTTGCCACCACCACCTTTTCCCCAACCTACTACCTTCCCCGCCCTTACCTATTTCGTTCCCATAGTATTTGTCAACATTATATATTTTTTTTTAAAAATATTTTTTGTTATCTTATCAAATACCATAAAATAAGTAATAAAATTACTTATTGTCAAAACAAATGAAAACAATGCACAAACAACCATGCCACCTGTCTGCTTCCTTTTCCTCCTCTATATATATGTAGTAGGAAAATAAAAGAACAGTTTGGTTCACATACTAATTATGTAAAAATTATAATGTAAAAATTATTTATGAGGTGAATAATAATAGTAAAAGAATTGGTATAACAGTAATTAACAATAAATAAATTGCAGTATGGTAATTAGTAATAAAGCAATTGGTATGTAGAGTATTATTCTTACTTATTAGAGGAGGGAATAGCAGACACCTCTTGGTCAATATACCTGCTTGGCATTAAAGGGTATTCTGGTAATTTCAATTACAGTGGACTAATATGATTGATTAAAAAAGAATCTTATCGTGTAGTTATTGTATAAACTTTTGTGTACTTTACCTAATTGCCCTTTGCTTATGTCATTGCTCATCACCCAAAGCATAGCTTTGAAAATGTGGATCCATCTGACCATTTATTCTACATGCATGCATTTGTAGTAGCATCTTGGCACTTCCTATCACGTGCCCTCTTTTAATATTTCAAAGTTCAAACTTTCTAACCCATCTATATTTACGAAATTACTACTCCTTCCTATCAGACTTTTTTTTCCTAGCTATATTCTAATCCAGAGTACATCAAATTTCCATTTTTCTTCCAAAAAAATCCGTTATTATTCCGTATGCACATTTTTGTATTACTTGTTGTCATTTTACATAAATTTAGTGGATAAAGATATTGATCTAATATTTTGATGTCCAAACCTATTACTTCTATCAGATTTTAATTTTAGTTTTGGCTGGAGTTAAAAAATTACTTCTTACAATAAATTGTAGAAAATTTATTAAAAATGAAACAAGATAGAAACCTAATACAATGGAAGTAATACAAGGTATTTATTTGGGTAAAGAAAATTACTTTTGTAATAATAGATTATAAAAATTTTATCAAAAATAAAGCAACATACAAACATAATACTCTAGAAGTAATACAAGACTATTTCAAATGAAGTGAACATTGTTATTAAATAATTTATAATAAAAGTAAAATGAATTATGCACACAATAATGATATAAAAAAGATCTAAAACGATTGATGAGCAGATAAAATGCAGTAGTTTAGTATTATCACGCAACATGATTAATTTGGTGCAAATTTAATTTAATATTGCCGGAGGTATTAGTTGCTTTACAATGATATTAAAGACATACTTCCTAATTAAATAGAAGGAAGACATTTATTACGTTAATAACTTTATAAAAACTAAGCAAAAACCTAAAAAAATTAATTTACAGAAGAATTAAGAGAAAAAGAAAGATTTAATTGGGATCCAAGGACATTGATATATCTATAAAAATAAAAAAATAAAACTCCATGCCTTAACTTAAGGGAAAAAATGTTTTCATTTCAAAAAGGTGAAAAGCAAAAATAAATAATCACCTTGCTTGTAAAAAATAATTAAACTATATACTATCAATTTATATAAATTAAAAAACATTACTCATGCTAATTATCTCAACTGAAACATTATGGGAACTTTGTATATCAACTGAAACGTATATATAAGAAATATACATTGAATTAGCACATATAAAAAATACTTCTTCAATTAAGATGAAACTTAGACATGTGAAATATACATAAAAAATGTATCTTAATATTAATTAAGATGGCATATAAATATACAAAAAGATATACATAAAAAATACACCGTGAATTAAAATGGCACTTGACATATACAATATATTTGAAATATACATTAAAAATACATCTTAAGATAAGATGAGACTTCACAAATAAATATACGACAATTATATACATAAATATACATTTTGAATTAAAGTGATACTTGATATACAAAGTATAAAAGACGTATAGATCAATACATCTTGAATTTATGTGTTCTTCACATATGCATCAGATTTTAAAAAATGGAGTGACGAAGATGAATGTTGGAAAGGGAGAATGGAGCTGAACCAAAAAAGTAACTTATGTGATTAGTGAATCAGTTAACTTATAAAATATTGAGCTTAATTTTTATAATATACTAATAATAAAAAAATAATCTTTATAGAATAAACAATAAATAATACTATTTCTTTAAAATAATAGTTTAAAAAGATCAAGCTAGTAAGAAAACCAAACATTATGTTATTGGGCCCATGCGCAGCATCGGCTATCCTTACTAGTTTACTTTATAAAAGGGCATCATTAAACCCGCATTATTATTTCGCATTAACTAATACATAAACTCTCACATAATCTATTGAAAAAATTATTTTTCTTAATTCATCCAACCAAAGTTGCATTGTATCCTAGGCAAAACATGATGCTTTTCCTAATCATTCTAATTTTAAAAATCCAAACGCATTTAAAATAAAGTGGGTTAGTCACTAATTTTGAAATCCAAACGTAAGGACCATTAAAAAATTAGTATTAGTATTAACAAAAGCGAATTAGATGTTCGCATCTTTTGTCTGGTTGACGTTCTAAACATAATAGTATTATTATTCTGCTCTAAATTGTGGATATGGTGAAAGCGGTTGTTCATATTTCATAAATCAAAATCACCAAAATCTTTGCTTTCAAATTTGGCATGTGGGAGCTATTAATCATCACAGCCAGTAGGTATTAATAATAATGCTCAAAGCTATACAGATTCTGGGTTCATCTTCTGGGTTTTTATCCTATCGATTCAGGAAGCCTCAACCAAATTCTGGGCTTTCCTTAATTTCCATAAGAAAATCCATTGGCACAACATCTGATTCTTTGTTATTGCCGGCTTCTCATTATAAGGGTTGTTTTAGAATGTCTTCAACTCATTCTCAGTCAAACCCAGATGGTCCATCTTCATCACAACTTTCTTCTTCATCTGTTGCAGCAATCCAGTCAACTGTGAGTTGTTACTACTTAATAAAAAAAAATCGGTTTAAGTTTCTTGAAATTGTTGTCTATTCCCTGCTTGTTTTATTAATTGTGATAATTCATAATTCTTTAACTTTTCAGTTTGTTTGTTATATTTTTTTTTTTCCATTTCCAAGTATTTGTAGTTTTGATTATCTTTTGGTTATTGTATGCATAATTTGTAGATATTCAATTCTTGGTTTTTTTGAGTACCAATTGTTCTGTTTTTACAGATTTATGTTGGAGTTTGAGTGGTTTGTGTACTTCTTTTGATAGTTTTAGATTTACTGATAGTGACGAGTGATGAGTCGAGGTGCTAGATTGTGTGATTTCTAGTGCTGTTTTGCCTTATCTGTCTTTGTTGGTTGAGTGGTTGTGCTTTATGTTTGATGTTGCAAGTTGGTACATTGAGTCGGATTCAAAGTAGATTTAAGACTAGTGTTTGGAAAACACAGGTTTAAGTGCTACTACTTAGTTTTCCTTTAGTTGGATAAAAAGTAGATTACTCTGAACGAAAACCTTCTCTTATTTATGTAGGTATGAACCAATTAACTCTTTCACCTCGGGCATAACAACATAATTTGTAACCGAAGAGCCAGCACTTGGTCCCTACATTCAGTCATCTATACTCTAAGGCCTTAAGTTTAGGTTAAAAATTCTCGCGTATTCGAACATTGTGCACTTCTTTTGATGGTTGTTGATTTACTGAAACAGATGACTCAAGATGCTGATTTCTGTTGTTTCTGGTGCCATTTTCTTTATATGTCGTTGGTTGGTTGTTCTTTATGTCTGAGGTTGCGTCTTGGCACATTGAATGAGATTCAAAGTGGTCTTAGATTAAAAGATATTTGTGAAAGCACAGGGTCAAGTGCTACCTAGGATCATTTTGTTGGAGAAATTGATGGATTAGTTGAATGCAAACGTGTTCTTATTCGGATTGGTATCAACCATCTAGCTTTGTACCTCTTACACTAAAGTTTTACTATGGAGTGAAGCTTCAGCATTTAAACCCTAATTAAGTCATACATACTCAGTATTTATTGCCCCGTTCTCACTCTCTTCCGTTAAATTTTCTCTGAAGAAACTCTGTAAATCTTCTGACAATTAAAACTTCTAAAAGAGAAGTTTGGACTTGGACGTTATGGATTGAATTTAAAAGAAGCTAAAGAGGCTTCATCTCTCTTTCTCCTTTGTACTCTGATATACCCTCGTTTACCTCATATTTTCTCCGGTAGCTTGCTTAATAATCTAGTATGCCTACTTTAGTCAATTGCCTTCAAACATGCGAAATATAAATTAGCCTGTCATCATATCTTCAGTTTAGAGCTATTTATGTGCTTCTTCTGAACAAAATGAAACTTCCAACAGCAATATAATTTGGTGAAATGGGGCTACCTGCCTAGGACCTTCTGTCAATCAATGGTCCAACATTGGCATCATCGCCTTCTTTTAGAGCCTAGATTTTCACCATCACCTACAAAGAATTTGGGTTTTGAGATGATGCTGATTTGGTATATGAATTTTGATAAAAGACGAATATCGACAAATTTGAGCTTGCCACCATCATTTTAGTTTTCAAAGAAAACAGCATTTCACCTTTTCTTGTGGACGAGTTAGATCATAGAAAGACATTGGATTCGTTCTGTTTTGTCGGAAAAGAAAAGGTTGGTTCTTTAATAGGTTGTGGAGGATGAACACTTGCATCTCTTCATGTCCAACTATTCCAAAAGAAACACAGTGGTGTCATTCTCCAAACTGCTCTCCTTGTCCCCACTATGACTCTTGAGATATTAAATAATGAACACGCAAGATTCGGAAGTTGAGTAGTGTATTTAAAATGGACCAAAAGATCATCCAAGTGTTCTCTCTAGTTCTTACATAAACAACACCAATTGACCATCATTGATCTCCTCATCCTCAAGTTATCCACCGTTAATATTGCATCTCCTATTGCACACCTAGTAAAGAATACTAATTTTTTCTATGGCGGGGGCTTTCTACAAACCCTTTTTGAAAATATTTACAATTCTTGGATAAAGATTCCAGGATCCTAGGAATTCAGCACTGTTGACTATTAACTTTTATTAAACTAAGATCACAGGATTTACTTTCCGTATGATCATCCACAAAAACTTTCTGCTCTCTGTTTATGTGGTATATTTGTTCGAAGCAGAACATGGTAGCTCTCATTTTCTCCTAGCTAACAACTTGACCTATAGGCTTAGCGACAATTGTATGAGCATTCTGTAGAGAGAACAAAGATGACTGGGTACACCAATTAAATAGCAGGAGTATTAGCAATAAGAATTGATAAGACGCTTCCTTCAGTAGAAATGCTTGGTTTGAACAAAAATATCCCAAGTTTAAATCTCTGTATTAGATTCTTCTGTGGTGGAATTGCTCTCTCCTAGCTTGGGGCTAGATTGAAAGTAAGCTTTGTCACAGAAAAGGGGCTAGTTATTCAGATTAGTTATTGATTCTTCAAAGGACTTAGGCAAATCCAACCAGTGGAACAGACAGATAATAACAAAGATAAAAGCATTGCATAATTGGTGAAATGGAACTCTAGATAATTGAGTTTTTTCCCATAATTATGGATCAATAGTAGGTACCACAAATCAGAATCTCGGTGTATAGCCAACCTTCAATAATTGTTCGTACAGAAGTGAGGTTCGGCTTTGTTAATTGTATTAGCGATCTCTAATCGACATGAGGACTAAATAAGCATATTCGTAATACTGTAGATGTTGGATTGATTTTTGAGCAGGAAGATAGTCGGTATCTTGTTGGATATTGTGACTCCGATTATGCGGGTGATTTGGACAAGCATAGATCAACTACGGGTTATGTTTTCACTTCAAATGCACCCATTATGTTGGAAGTCTACTTTGCAGTCAACGGTTGCTTTGTCTACTACTGAGGCAGAATACATGGCAATTACGGAGGTTGTAAAGGAGGCAATTTGGCTTCAAAGGTTGCTTAAAGAGCTTGGTATTAGTCAAGAACGAATCACACTACTTTGTGATGGTCAAAGTGCTATCCAATTAGCAAAGAACCAAGTTTATCATGGTAGGACGGAGCACATTGATGTTCGATGTCACTTTGTACGAGATATTATAGAAGGTGGAGTCATGGTGCAGAAAATTCAGACTACAGATAATCCTGCCGCTTTGTAAACAAAAGTAATGACTGCGATCAAGTTTCAACATTGTTTGAACTTGATTAACATTGTTGAACTTTGAAGATTGAAGTTGAAGACACAATCAAACTTTAGCAGTGAGAGAAAATTGAAAGTGTGGAATCTTGCAAAGTTGGAGATTTGTTAAATTTGACAAGATTCATGTGTACTAGTGTGAACTTTTGGAAGCTTCCTTTTAGGAAGAAATTGGTAGATGCATTTTTCATGCATTTACATTGCATGATCACACTTTATGTGATGTCATACATAACATTATTAAGGCCATTTTCCTTCTTATCTCCTAAAGCATTTGAGTCTTACTTGTAATTTTTGGAGTGAAATAAAGCTTGATTTGATTGTGTTCGAGGACTAGGCAGAAAATCAAATTTTGCCGAACCTCGTAAACTTCTGGTGTTCTTTTTTATTGTCTCATTTACTATTTATTAGTTACTTCTAGATATAGTAGTTGTGATTTAATCTCTATATATCCGGCTTCCGCAACAAATGAGAACTCAGTATTCCTGTTTTTCCTTTTCCTTTCTACCTTCTGGTGCAGAGTGTTGAGGGGAGGAAGTTAATAAGTTGCATTTGGCCGCATCATATAATGCATAAGGAATTCAAATGGAGGATATGGATAGCAAGAATTTTTATAGCCGACCCCAACTAGCTTGAGATTGAGACTTAGTTGTTATATAATGTTTAATGCATGAGGAAAACACGCAGCTGGGTCATACCAAAGGAAATTGAAAAATTATGTAAGCTCTAATTTTCAACCAAGTAAAACCCCTTCTGAAATATGAGTGTCAAGACATATGTTGGGAAAATTTGAGGCAAAAGGCATTAGTCTAGTTGGTTACTGTTTGATACTAAAGTAGAAGTGGGACTTTAGGCAGTTGATAGGTTATCATTGATTAGTGAGAAAATTAGGAGATAAAAAAGATGAAACTAGTGAAATCTTTGGTATTGCATTCATATATTAGTATTATTGGCAAATGTGCAAATTATATGACACAATTATTGTTTGGAGAATCAAACAATGTTTCCTAGTATACGTTTTAAATATTTCTAATTTTCAAAGACATGAGTTTACACGCCTTTTTTAGGTCGTTCTCAATAGGCAAATGAACTTTGAAAAATAATCCAATCTTTTGATACTCCATATAGCGTCATTCATTTGTGATGGAGAAAGTATTTTCTTTTTGAAAGGTCACAAGTTGACTTTTCATAAGAAGGTAAAAGTATTTCATCAGCAGTATAGTTATCCAACAAATAATTCTGGCATAAATCATGGCATGAGCAGTTGGAAATTTTCCTAGTAAGAATTATCGAGCTACAAGCTTGTATTCTGATAAAATGTCCTGCTGAAGCTCTATGTAATATCTGATAGAACATTTCTAAAAGCTAACATGCTATACTTGTAAGCATCTTATATACATCTAGCTGTCAGAGTTAGAAACAGCTTAAATCTATTATGAAATGAGTGGCATTCAGCTGGAGCTTTCTCCCTCCTCTTTCTCTTCAGCTTCATCTTTTGTTTCTCTTTCTGTACTAAAAGTTAGTTTGCAGTCTGCACTTCTGCAAATTGTGAAGAAAACTGAACCTTGAGCTTAACTCAACCTAGAAAGCCAGCTAAGAGGTGAGGATATTTCAACATCATGTAAGGGGATAAGAGCTCATTCTTCGACTAATACGAAACACTCTAACCTCTAACACCCACAACCCGCACGCCCAAGGTTGGACATTGTGAGCATGGACAACTTGACTTGGGAGTCCAGCATTGGATAAACCAAGAACAGTGATAGGTCTGCCTCTAATACCATTTTGAGAAAAATGAATCTTGCGTCTAACTCAATCCCAAAAATTAACTCATGATGTGAGGATTGTCAACATAGGAGATACTAACCCACTTTCTCAAACAATGTTGACAATCTAACTCCAGCCAATTCTTTTTAAAAATTATAACAACAACAAACTCAATGTAGTCCCACAAGTTAGGTTTGGGGAGGGCAGTGTGTACGCTAAAGGTGTCTAACGGGTGGGCCGGGCCGGGCTGGGTTGTTTTTTTTAAACCGGACGGGTAGGGGCACCGGGCCGGTTACGGGTTACTCTTAACGGGTTTAACGGGTTAATCCGGGTAAAAACTAAACCGTACGGGTTAGGGGTTTAACGGGCTGGGCAGGGCCGGTTTACAGTAAATTCTACTTCTTTTTTTTTTTTTTTTTTTTTTTGTATTTGTTATAACTATCGTAAGAATATAAACAAAAAAACAAACTTATAAAAATAGTGTTTGAATAAAGGATGCAAAGACTTTAAAATTTTTATATTTGAATATATCATTAAATAATTAGGTACCGTCTAATAATATTAAAATAACAAACTAAAACTTGCAAATTAAACTATTAAAGTTTACATTTAATACTTCAAATTAAAGTTCAAACTTGCACTTATACGTCTAATAATATTAAAATAACAAACTAAAACATTAAACATAAATGCATAATACGTCTAATAATATTAAAATAACACAAATTGTCTCAAATCAATTAATCAAACGAATTTCTGGTGGACGCTCAAGACAACTCTTCATATGCCTCCTTAAACAGCCTGTGCTTGTGCCCGTGCACTTTGGACGAAGATTTAAGATTATATCACAATTCCTGCACTTTACTTTGTAAACTTCTTCATTTTGTTCTACCACATCAAAGTGTTCCCAAACATATGAGCGCACTCTAGAATCACGGGGCATGATTTAACTTGAATGAGAGAAATTGAGATTGCGAAATGAGAGATAGAGTGAAGAAATGAAGAAGAGGGGGGTGTATTTATAGTTTTAGAAAAGGTTAAATTTGTAAATTGAAAAAGTGTTAATTTTTTTTTAAAAAAAAAAGAAATTTTTTTTACCGTTGAACCGGGCCGGTTAACCCGGTAAGGTGTACTGTTCATTTGAACGGGTTTGACCAGTCCGGTTAACCGGTGCCCTAATCTTTTACGGACCAACCCCTTCTACCCAACCCCCTACATACCGGGCCGGTCCGGTTCCGGGTCAACCCGACCCGTTAGACACCCTTAGTGTACGCAGACCTTACCCCTACCTTGAAAGATAGAGAGAATGTTTCTGAATGATCATCAGCTCAGGTAAGAAGAAATGAGTAACAACAACTAATAACACCAGCAAGCCAATCAGAAAATCGAAGTGAACGAAACAAGGATAACATAAATATAAGAATAAGAAAATACAATACTAACACTACGTAGCACATTAATACCACTGGTATGAACAAGGAAAACATAAAATACTCGGCCACCTAACCTTCTATCCGAATTCTCGATCTCCACACCTTCCTATCATGGGTCATGTCCTCGGTAAGCTGGAGCATTGTCATGTCTTGCCTAATCACCTCACCCCAATACTTTTTCAGCCTACTCCTATTTCTCCTTGGGCCCTCTAAGGCCAATCTCTCACACCTACTCACTGGGGCATCAGTACCTCTCCTCTTTATATGCCCGAACCATCTAAGTCTTACTTCCCGCATTTTGTCCTCCACAAGGCTACACCCACCTTTTTCCAAATATCCTCATTCCTAATTTTATTCAACCTGGTGTACCCGCACATCTATCTCAACATCCTCATTTCTGCTACCTTCATCTTTCGAACATCGGAGTTCTTGACTGGCCAACACTTAACCACATGCAACGCAGTTGGTTTGACCACCGCTCTGTAGAACTTACCTTTAAGTTTTGGTGGTACATTCTTATCACAAAAAACATTGGAGGCGAGCCTCCATTTCACCCACCCTGCTCCAATACGATGTCGATGTCTGACATACTCATCAATCTCCCCATTCGCTTGTATAGCTAACCTAAGGCACTTGAAACTTACTCTCTTAGGGATGACTTGTGTGTCAAGCCTCACGTCCCTATCCGTTTCCTGAGTCACCCAACTGAACTTACATTCCAAGTATTTTATCTTGATGCTGCTCAATTTGAAACCTTTAGACTCTAGAGTCTGCCTCCAAACCTCCAACCTCGCGTTAGCATTGCTTCGCGTCTCATCAATCAGTACAATGTCATTTGCAAATAACATGCACCGCGGCAGCTCCCCTTGAATGTGGCGCGTCAGCGCGTCCATCGCCAGGGTAAATAAAATTGGATGAGAGCCGATCCCGGGTGCAACCCCATCACCACTAGGAAGTGTTCCGAGTCCCCTCCTATTGTCCTCACCCTGGTCTTAGCTCCATTATAGATGTCCTTAATCGCCCTAACGTACGCAATAGGTACACCTCTTAAAAATTATCTATATGTTATTTGAATAGATATGATAATGTTTTTGTGTTTTATAAATTTTCCATGTCCCTTTTATCTTTTCCCTGATCCATTCAGTTCAAACATCATGTAGGGCAATATTCGCAAGATCAACTTCTGCCAGTTTTGTGGAGGCTCAACAAAGCATGAGATACCTGATGGTGAGGAAAAGGTGAGAGCTATCTGCACCCGCTGTGGGAAGATTATCTATGAGAATCCAAAAATGGTAAGATTTTATGAAGCTTTACGGTCTACATTTTTCGGGCATGGATTCTCGAATCAAATGCAGACTAATCATTGTATTACCACTTGAAATTGTAATGATTACATGATTTTCCCTTTGGCTTTTCACAACATAGATGTTTGGTGGTTAATTTTCAATAGTGATGGTTGAAACTTGAAAGTGGGAGTGTCCATCTTTGTTTAGAACCAGATAAATCCCCCAAACCAAATCAGTTTGGTAACCTTGTTTCAGTTATAGTCTACTTATTTGTATTTTTATCCAATCCAGTTTTGTTTCGGGGACAGTTTGAAATATGCATATACCTTGGAAAAAGGAAAACATAGCACAATTTGTTAAGCGACAGTGGAAGACAAAAGATAGCTAAGCTAGTTGAGATATAGCTGCAAAGGAGCAAACAGTATTGGTCAAGAGAAAGTGGGTAGAAAATTGCCTGGCTGAAAAATGAGAGTGCAAGAAAGGATGATAAGCCAAAGAACACAACCTTGTATGGCTTTTGTGGATGTTTATTTATCAGATAGGTTTATCCTTTGTTTGCTTGCATTCTTTAATTCTGAGGTTAAAGAGTCTATTCAGACTCTGTTTTGCTTTATTTTGCGCTTTGGATTAATAGTTTGGGAACTCGCTAAACTTCAGGTAGGTGTTCCATGGGAAATAGTTATTATGGTAAATTTACCCAGTTGGTCTGCACACCCCACTTAAATCTTGGTGATTCTAGTTGTTTACTAATCTGAACCTCATTGAGTATAGTTTGTCTTACTATGAACTTTGAGGTTGCACCACCATAATTACTCTCGTTTGTAGTAGCCATATGAATTAATATGGTTCTTTCTCCTGTTGTGGTTTTATTATTCATTCGTGCAACGCACAACGAACACAGTTTTATCCTGAATAATATTTGTAACATCCACAAATACAGGTTGTTGGTTGCCTTATTGAGCACGATAAGAAGATATTAATGTGCAGGCGGAAAATTCAACCATCATACGGCCTTTGGTATGTGCCTGCCAACAAAGTTTAGTGAGGCAAAAGGAGGTCTTTCACTCACCTCCCTAAGAAAGTCCTTTTTTTTAAATTCCCAACATCCAGAAATGTAGAAAGTGGTGAAGTACTTCAAACTCCAGTATTGTGAGTTTATCTTCAAATATTGTTGTACTGGTAGGACGCTGCCCGCTGGCTACATGGAAATTGGTGAATCTGCTGCAGAAGGAGCAATTAGGGAAACTCTTGAAGAGGCAAATGCAGAAGTAGAGGTTCAGTCACCTTTTGCTCAATTAGACATCCCTCTTATAGGCCAAGTGAGTATAAACATCTTGAAGATGACAAGTACTTTCTATGAATTGAGACAGATATTGATGACACTTATTCATTGTGTTGCAGACGTACATGATTTTTTTGGCGAAGCTGAAAACTCCCCACTTTTCACCAGGTCCAGAGTCATCAGAATGTCGGCTTTATGAGCTTGATGATATTCCTTTTGATTCTTTAGCATTTTCATCAATGCTGGTGACCTTGAAGCTGGTATGTTTATGTTACAAGGTTAAATATTTACTTAATAGAAAAAATATGCGCACACACACACACACACATGTATGTGTAAAGATAACATTTTCTTCATTTGCTTGCTTTCTCTAATTTTAAGTGACCTTTCTTATTTCATGTGATTGTAGTACATTGAAGATATTAAAGTTGGAAGGCCGAAGTTTCATTATGGCATCATTAACAAGAGGTATTCTGGTCAGCCTATATGGTAGCTTTTCCCTCTGCTATATAGATCCATTATGAAGCTTAAGTAGTCTGTTGAGAAAATTAGACAAGTCCTATTTGAACGTGTATGGCTAACAAAACAGAGAGCATTGTTAGTTTACACAAGCATTTATAGCTAAACCAAAAACATGAAATGTCGTTCATTTGAAGACGAAACTAATAGGAGAAATCACAAACTACAAGTGTTCCTTTCATTAGCGGCAAGTGGTACTGGTTATTAGCAAGCAGTGAATCGGTTATACTCAACCATGTTGTCTTTCAATAACCTTTGATTTGGAAAAGAAAGAGATCCACTATGCTCTGCACTGGTGGTGGCTGTGCATTCTTTTGTAACGCTTACTTTTCAACTAAAATCTCTCTCCTTGCCCTTCATATTAATTTCTGTGACATTTCAATCTATTTTGTCTGTTTGGCGTTTCTTTGCAAGACATCAACTCAATTCTAAGGTGAGCCGAATTTGATCCCCTCTTACTCCTAATCTTTTGCGAAAGCTTAAATTAGTGTAGTTTGCTGTCTTTGTCTAATAGAACCAGTTAAGTTCATGTTTTCATCCTTTTCAACTCCCCATGTTAATATAACTTGAGCTGGTGGAACACCTGTTTGTTATTTATACCTCTATTAGAACTCTGAATTTGATGGAATCCCTGTCTTGGATTGACATGCAATGCCTAGTAAGGAAGCACGATTTCGACCTTTAAGAATACATTTGCAACAATTTGACTTTCAAGTTGAGATACATCGTACTCCCCCGTTTTTTCGTAATTTTTAACGATAAGTTATTTGTCCACTTTTGATGCTTGACTTCTAGATTTGAGCACTTGCTGAATGCTAAGCTGTTTTAGACCTAAACATTAAACCTGGAAAATTCTTTCTGGATATTGTTGCTTGAGACCTAAACATTGGATCTTGTTTCCAGGCCTGGCACAAGCCCTTCTGAAATCCATGCCTACACTCTGGATTATCATATGCAATCTTAACAAGCATGTAAGTTCTTTTCAACGACCAGACGATGGGGTGATGTGAAACAGACTCAACAGTGCTGATGCATTCTGATCTTCGTCCAGATAGGAAGAGTTTCCGGTCAATGAAAGCATCTGGAAATGAATTTTTTTCATCATAGATCTATTGTTGTGTTGATATTTCCATTCTTCATCTTGTAAAAAGTCTCCCTGGTTTGAGTAGTACAAATGGTCTTTGAACCTTATTACCATTTTTTGATCGCTTTCTTAATTAAGCAACGATATAAAACTAGTAGAAAAGCATGTTTGTTAATTGTTAATGACATGATCTAACACGTGATACGTGTATTGTTGTTCCACTTCAATTTGTTTTTCTTTTCGAATTCGTTATTATCAATCGTGGCAAAATTAATACACAGGTTATTAAGCAACGAAACACTGTATTATCAATGCAGAATGACATGTCTTATGTTTTTAGTAAATACGTCTAACCAAACAGTCCTTTGTTGTTGTAACCAATTTAATCTGGATTTGACCAATTTTGGGCTGGATGATGTCCAGAAATTCCAAAAGAAAAACAAAACAAAGAGAAATGAAAAGAACAAGAACGGATTTGAAATTATCTAAAACTTATATCATATCGTGACGATTATCCAAGATCATGTGAGGAGACAATACTCAATTTTCATTTCCAGTTGAGCAAAAAAAAAGGGCTCAAATATGAATTTGGCTCTGATACCATATAAATCATATAGAAATTGAGTCTATTTTATCTCCAAAATCAAGCTAATGAGATGAAAAACTATTGAGAAAACCACGCTCTACGGCCCCCTAAAATTTTATTACTCGTGTTAGTATATCGAAATAGTCATTGGGCCCAATTTATTGAGGAATTTACGAGGACTACCTATTAAATTTAAACTAATTACTCGGTTTTACCTATTTAAATAGTAAATACTAAATATACTTATTCCATATAAAACTATTACCCGTCTATCCATAAAGGAAGTCTCTAAAGGTTTCGGGGGAAATGAACATATACCCGACCCATGCGTAATCTTCCTTGTTTCAATCCAAGGTAAGAAACATTTTCATTTCTCTCTTCATCAATTTCCTCTCTTTGTCCTTGCTTTTTTATTTTCATAAGTTAAATTGTTTATCTGATAGGCAATACTTTTGTGATATTCACAAATTAAAATATTGACAAATTAATGGGTAAGGAATAACTATTATATAGTTATGTGATGATTTTGTGTATACAACAAAAGAGGTTTGCTTAATATGTACAAATTACGATTCAATTAACTCACTACGTGCATGTAGTTTAATTTTCTCTTGTTGAATGCAATTATCACATATTGAATGCCTTTCATCGCCACAAAACACTCTCTCCCTCCTTATAAATTTCATATTTTCTCGTAACTCTTTGTCATTGTTCGAGTTATTTTTCAAAATTTGATTGTGATTTGGGTGCTTGGAATTTGATATGGTTCGATGATGAGCTAAGCAAATTAGTATGAACTTCGCAAAAGACACTTTATATTTATATCTAAAATGTGAATTTATATTTTTAATTTTTTCACAAGTAAAATTTTCTAAGAATATTATAAAATATTAACTTTAAGCTAAAATATTTTTTTGAAGGAATGAACCAGTCGTCTGAGATATCCTAACGTCATATGATATATATCATGTGGATATCATAGAGGACTAATGAGTGTTTAATAATTGAATTGATTTTTTTTTAAACTCTTTCCGTACAAATGTATACCTTGTTGGTATAGCTATGTACTAACCGGTATCATGTGTTTGTTGGAACTCTTTTTGGGTTATTAGCTACATTTAATTGTTACGCTTTGATTTTTCTTTAGTAATAGTAGGATAGTACAATATCTTGAATTTTTTTAATTTTCCTTTATGCATGTGTATTATGTAATCATTTTGATTTTTTATGCGTTTGGTTTATATAATACTATTATAGAACAATATCTTGAATATATTATTATATTAATATGTGGTACATTATTTTTTGATTTCTCTTTATGCATGTGTATTATGTAATAGTAGTATAGTCATATATAGTTGCCTGGAATTAATTGGTAGAATTGTAACCCTATTGGTATAATTATATGTCATATTGGTATCATATGGTAGTTGGAATAATTTTGATTGTTTTGGCTGCATTTTTAAGTGAATTCTATTCTAAAATGGTTTATATGATCATGTTTTCCTGTGTTGGATTTTCTTGTACCTATGGACATAGATTTTGTGTATTATGTAATTATTTTTATAGTTATGTGCAGTTGTTGGAACGACCCCGTACAACTATATATCCTATTAGTATAGCTATATACTATATTGGTATCGTATGCTAGATGAATCCTTTCTTGGTTATATTAGCTGTATTTAATTGGTACACTATTTGATTTTTATTTAATAATAGTTATATAGTACAATATCTTGAAATAATTTATTATATTAATATGTGGTACACTTTTTTTTTTTTTTTTCTCTATATGCATGTGTGTTATGTAATAGTAGTATAGTCATATAGTTGCCGGGAATTAACAAGTAAAACTGTATACCATGTTGGTATAATTATATGTCATATTGGTATCATATAGTAGTTTGAACATTTTTTTGATTGTTTTAGCTGTATTTTTAAGTGAATTATATTATGAAATTATTTATATGAACATAATTTGCGGTGCTAAAAATTTTTTGTGCCCATGAACATTGATTATATGTATTTTGTTAATTTTGGATTGAAAATGAAGCGAATTATTGATTGTGTCATAAAGACCCTTATGTCCACTCCCCAATCGCCTCCCCAGGGTCTTTTTGTACCATTTTTTTCTTTCTAAAAGAGGGCCTGGAACTAGGCTCTCTTCACAGCCCCTAAAGGCGTTAGGAAGAGATTTAATCAGCCAGCGTAATAACTTCAATCGATAAAAAAATCTATCAAGTTCAACCAAGAGCGGCCGTTATATAGATTAAAGGTAAAGAAATATAACCGGCTATATTCCTTCGACCTTAAATCCGCCACACATAGGTGGCGAACCATGGGAACGAATCTACAGGGCTATCACCTTCTGTCATTCATCAGGCTTGGCAGAGGAGGTAGACGCTCCCCCACCCGAATCCTTTCCTGCGCAGTCTACCTTTTCTAACAACAATTCATCAAAGAAAAAAGAGAAGGGGTATCATTACGAGCTCAATATATACGAGTGTTACCGTGAAATAACTCGAATTTCAAATCATTCACTTACTTTAACTACTCATGCTATGGATATAGGAGCATCAACTCCGTTCCTGTGGGCTTTTGAGGAGCGGGAGAAATTGTATAGTTAACCACTTTTTTAACCATGAGAGGGTGGATGTAATTAAGCTCGAACGAAGTGAGAGGGAGGTCATTCAGAACCCGCTGGCTCCAGAAGGGGAGGGGGGGGGGGGGGGGGGGGGGGGGGTGGCTCCGGAGGCGCTGGCGCGCGCCTATTCCCTGTGGCTATATAATCGTGCGGTTTCTGGGAATTTAAAACCCGATTTCCTCCATAAATTCTCTGATCCAAATGGCAGAGAAGTTTCCATATTTATACCTTTTCTTGTTGGAGGGGCGACCGTACGTTAGTACTATCATGCCTTTGTTTTGTTGTGTGAAGAAAGTAAAAAACTTGAGGACCCTTCAGATGCTCTCTCCACCCATATCGAATACCCCCGGCCGGTTCCGCCGGGTAAGGCCAAGAGCTGGTTTGGGGAATCACTGGGCCTTACTTATTCAGGGGGGACTTGATTCTGAAATGAAATGATTGATAGAACCGATCGATCGAACTACGATGATTGGAATGAAGATAGACAAACTTCCGTGCGAAAGACAGAACGTCAAAACTTTATTATTATATTATTGCATTTTTCCTAAACTTCGTGACTTAGCATTAGCAAGTGGCTTTTACAAAGATACTTGTATAAAGTTGGACGTGCATAGTTTCATCAATAACTTCTTTATTGTTGGTTTCAATCTCGTCGGATAATACCTCCCTTAACTCGTCAATCTTTATATGCCCAGTTTTATCGAAAAATTCAAATGCCTTCTTCAAGTGCTCATCATCATTGCCCATCTTCCTAAGGTGCGCTGAGCGGTTAGAAAAAAAGAAATGAAGAAATACTATAATTTTGCTTTTTCTTATTTTGTACAAATGTTTGGTTCTTATTCTTCTTAGTTTTGTTGATGTGACTTTCTTCTTCTTTTCGGGTCCTAATGGTATTTTATAAGTAAAGATCTTTAGAAATGGGTATCGATGATGCGTTAATTTTAATGGTGGTTAGAAGATACAACATAATTTCATATACACACCGTATAAAAGTAGTATATGCACTGTTATATATATATATATATATATATATATATATATAACAATGTTACGATATAAATAATATATATACTGTTATACAATGTATAAAGATTATATATATGCTATTATATTGTATAAATTTAGTATATACATTGATCCTGTATTTTTTGTGTGTATATTATAAAAAATATATATAGACTAATATAAATGTATAAAAATTGTATATACACTATTATTACATTGTATAGATTTTGTATATAAAGTGTATCCTATATTTTTCAGTGCACCCCTAATGTAGTTAGTTTATCCTGGAGCATTTTAGTGTATCCAAAGTATATATACTATTCTACGACGTATAAAAAGTGTATATACCGTTCTACATTGTATATAAAAATATATATATTATTTTACAATGTATAAAAAGTGTATATACACTTTATACTAGTGTATAATGTGTATATTGTGTGTACAATGTATACATCACCTTTTTTTTTGTGATGACCCGATAGGTCAATTTGAGATTTAGCTTCTATTTTCGTGTTTCGAGACCTTGATTAGCTCCGTTTATCATTTCTCGATTTGTGTGCGCAGTTCGTGTCCTATTCTAAAAAATCTTTATGTGAAAAATTGAAAAAATATATGAATTTTTTCCTTAAAAATGATTTGAGTTGACTACGGTCAACATTTTATGCAAACTTTCATGACCCCAAATCCCCTCCTTAGCATGTCGTAACGGCACCAAGTATCTAAGACACCCTAACAAAACATGCAGAATAACTGATTAATAATTAAAATCTCAAAACAACGACAACTATATGAAATGAATCTGTAACTCAACATGTACATCTCCCAAAACCCGGTGTAAGTACAAGTCATAAGCTCTAGATACAGTAATGAACGCTACTATACATCACTGTCTATAAAGATTTCAAGAAATAAGAAAAGAACATGATAGAAGGGGACTCAAAGGCCTGCGGACGCGGACATGTGTACCTTGAAGTCTCCAATAAGCAAGCCACAAATGCTCTAACCCCAAGGTTGATAGGATGTACCTGGATCTGCACAAAGTATGTGCAGAAATGTAGTATGAGTACACCACAACGGTACCTAGTAAGTGCCAAGCCTAACCTCAGTAGAGTAGTGACGAGGTCATGTCAAGGCCCTACTGGAGATAATAAGAAACAAGACAGAAGATATAATGATATAATGAAAATGACAGGGAAATGGACGATAAAGAATTTACAGGAAATAACAACATGAAATCAAGGAAAGCTAATACAACACGAAAGGAAATTTTTTACATGTTAAGGAAACAACAACCAAACAATACATCAAATAAATAAGATCAACATGGCCACTCTCGATGTACTGCCTCGTAGTCCCAAATCATAAAATAACTCACAAGTTTTCCTTAAATTACCACGGGAGATTTTATATTTGGTTTTGAAAATTATTTTCTCGAAATAGCATCACAATTTTTAGACCACCTTATCACACCGTATGGCTTCTAGTAGTTCCCTACTAGCCACGCGTATCAAGCCCACCTTATCTCACCGCATGCGTTTCAACACCCAGACATTATACCATTGCATGTGTATCAATAATCACCACGACACGGCAGAAACCTCGTGCAAACAATAACAACCGCACGACAGAAACCTCGTGCAGCAATAACAACAGCACGACAGAAATCTCGTGCAACAATAATAACAGCACGACAGAAACCTCGTGCAACAATAACAACATCACGACAGAAACCTCGTGCATCATTAACAACAACATGACAGAAATCTCATGCAAACAACAAAACAATCATCTCAACAATAACACGAAAGTCAAGGCACAACAACTAAATAAATGATATTTCACAACTTCACCTTGCCTCGAAGAACCACGACCTTGCAATTCAACACTAAACTCAACAACAAGATATTTAAAGGATAGCAATTTCAAGTAAAGAATTTCACAGTTAAGTAATGAATACGGAAATCAAGAAAAGCAAGTAATTCAACTAAACATGTGATACAAGTTGCAAAAAGGATATAAGGCAAGTAGACATGTGAAATTAGGCAAAACATGATGACTATAACGTGCTAAAGTAACTCAATTAAGCAACGAAAAGTAAACTACGTAGCAAAAACCGAAAATTCAACATTTAGCCCTTGTACGCACTCGTCACCTTATGTACATGACCTTCAAATATCACAAATTATCGCCACAATACCAAATCCAAAGGGGAATCCCCCCCTCCCCCCACAAGGTTATATGAGTCATTTACCTCAAACCACCAATCGATTAGAAGACCTTTCCCTCTCTTTTCCAACTCTGAACGGCTCGAATCTAGCCAAAAGAATTTCATACTTTAGACATAACTATTGAAATCTAGTTTAAATAATGAAATAATGATTTTAGCTAAGAATTGAAAATTCGCTCCACAAAGTCACCCGAGCCCACGTCTCGGAATCCGGCCAAATTATAAAATATGAACACCCATTCGATGTCTAGTCCAACCATACAAGAATTATTCAAATCCGATCCCATTTCGCCTTTCAAAAACCAAGAATTTAGTCTAAAAACTTCTACACTTTTTCCCCAATTTTAAACTTCAAAACAATAATTAAAAGGTGTAATTAACAATAGATTCATGGGAATTAGTCAAAAATGAATCAAGAATCCTTACCCTCTGAAAACCCCTGAAAATCTTGCCTCAATCCGAGCTCTCAAAGTCCCAAAATGAAAATGAAATCACACCCTTGATTCCCCTTTTTCTGCCGAAAAGAATCGCTTCTATGAAGCCTTAGCCGCATTTGCGGTTCCGCACATACGGAAAACCTATCACAGGTGCGGACTTCACTTAAGTCTAAAGAATTCCTTCTGTGGAAAAACACACGCACCCATGCATGCGCACATGTGGCTCGCGCATCGCATCTGTGCTCAGGTACGGACCTGCGATCCTCTCCATCGCAGGCCTTGGCCTGGGCTGCCTTCTCCGCTTCCTCACACGCACATGCGAGTTCGCACCAGCGGTCATACCCTCCGTAGGTGAGATGACACCAGAAGCTGGGATTTTTCAGAAATGCATAAGTCCAACAATTGTTTTGATATCGATCTGAATCACACCCGGGGACCTCGTGTTCCAGTCCGAGTATACTAACTAGTCCCAAAAAACACCTAACGGACCTACTCGAGGTCGAAACCACATCAAACAACATGAATTCAACGAATCGCAACCCAAATTCAAGCTTAGCAACTATGAACTTCCAAATTTCGAAACTTGCGGGGATTCATACCGAAACAACCCCGATTAACACCAAATTGTGCACACAAGTCATAATTGACATTATGAACCTATTTCAACTTCCGAAATCGGAATCCAATCCCGATATAAAAAATTCCACTCCTGGTCAAACTTCCTAAATTCTTCCAACTTTTCAACTTTTTCCAATTAATGCCGAAATAAACTACGGACCTCTAGATCAACATTCAGACACGTTCGTAAGACAAAACTCATCCTACAGAGCTATTGGAACAGTCAAAACTCCATTGCGGAGTCGTCTTCACATAAGTCATACTACGTCAACTCCTACGACTTAAACTTCCAGTTTAGGGTCTATGTGTCCCATATTACTTCGAAACTCTCTTGAAACCCCAAAACAAGCACCACAACGAGTCATGTAACTACAATATAACACACAGAAGGCAATAAATAGGAGATAGGGGCTAATACACTCAAAACGATCAGCCGAATCATTACACACATGGACTCGGATTGGGCGTATGCCCGAAATTGAATTCGGAAGCCCGTAACTTGTTTTGACTCATTTTTCAAAACTAACATTTTTGAAATTTATAGAATTACAAGGTTTGACCGAAAGTTTACTTCTTAGCTAACGGGTTTAGATTTTAATGTTGAACTTGGAATAGTTTCACCTATTTGAAACATGTCTGCAAAAGTTGGTTCAATTCGGAATTGATTTGACATGATTTGGATATTTTAATGTGATTCTGGTGTTCTTGAGTCCCACTTTGAAATTTCATTCCTTTTGAGGGTTGATTCGTAGATTTAGAGGTTATTTTTGTGATTTGATTGTGCGAGCAAGTTCGTATGATGTTATTACACTTGTGTGTATGTTTGGTTTGGAGCCCAAGGGACTCATGTGAGTTTCAGACATATTTCAGATGAGTTTTGCTAATGAGGAGTCTGCTGGTGCAATACCAATTCTGGTGCTCTATTGCAGGTCTCACAATTGCAAGGTCTGGCTTGCAATTGCGAGCCTCGCTTTTGCGAAGAAACATTCGCATTTGCGAGCATGTCCTGGGCTGGGTGAATCTCGCATTTGCGAGAAATCGTTCGCATTTGCGAAATGTGGAACTTCACATTGACGAAGGATGTGGTCACAATTTCGATCACTGACCACTAGAGTACTGCTTCGTATTTGCGAAGTTATTGGTTGCATTTGCCATGGTTGTGGGTTTGCATTTTGCGACCTAAATGTCGCATTTGCGACTTTTGCTCTTCTGTGACATGGTTCACATTTGTGACCCTTGTCTCGCATTTGCACTATTCGCAATTGCGAACATGACCTTGTGATCATGCTCAACTATGTCTAATAAAAGACTAAGCGGGCATTGCAAATATAATCTGAGTATTTTTCCTAGAGTCGAATCCCACAGGGAACTAACGTATCAAATGTTGTTGTTAGACTACTAGCTAAATAATAACTACTAACTAATACTGAGGTGTAAACAACTACGATGAAGGTCTAAGGTTATGGTTTCCCCTGTTGATGGAATCTCTTCTTGTATATTTCCTATAGTTTTGGCTTAATTATCTCTATCAATCATGAACACTCAGGCTATCATAAATCTCTCTCAAGTAATTATGATAATCTGCTAGACGCACTCTCTCGAGTTACGCTAGCTAACTTGTATTATAGTTCACTTTAGATTGCACCCAAGGTATTGTTATCTCTAATCCAACCTTTAAACCCTCGGTTATGGATCTCTCCTATACTTTGGGAGTGATGTTGTCAAACAACTACCTAAATATGCACTCTCTCGAGTAGATACACACTAAATAGGCACAATTAATTGAGGATCCTTTCAATTAACTACAACAAAAACGTAGTTGAACAAATAGAGATTGAAAATCAAGCAAAACTACATTAATATAACAATAAGTTCATCCTCAACGGGTTCCACCAAAACCCTAGATTAAAGAAGTTAGCTATTCATAATTGTATTGAAAATAACAAGAGAATTCATTGACAATGGTAAAATCACAAGGAAGGGAGATGAGAATTGATGCCCAATTGCCCTCCTTGCCTCTTGTCTTTGCTAATCTTGAACAAGCCTCTAAACCTTGATAATCTGCTTCCTTGGGCGAGTTGAACCTTATATAGGTTAAGTAGAATGGCCCCAATCTTCCATATTTACCCTTGGGAATTCACGCGCACAACTGGGACTAGAGCGGTCGCGCTAATCCTCGCGCTAATGGACACGCTAAAAGGGTTTTACACCGCCTGGGCGATCACTGGGGTAGCGCGGTCGCGCTAGTGCCCGCGCTAATGCACTTCTGTTATGTCCCGTCAACTGGACTAGCGCATTTATGGACTAAAGCATAAAAATCACAATTAGAACCAATGTAACATCTTTTAACCTCCCTAAGACAGTGAAGTATCCTTAAGTTGGAGTGTAAACCTACACTAACTACATGCATTTAGCCTGTTATCAAGAAAAACATTGCATTCTCCATGATAAGTATTGTTCCCTTATGCAGAGTTATAGTAGCTCTTCCAGGGCCTTCAATTAGATTACTACTACTAGAAATTGTAGTAACATCTGCCTTACACATACTTAAATGAGAGAAATATTTTTTCTTTGAATATTGTATGTGTCGTACATGAATCAACTAAACAAATATTTTTATAATTGAACTTTAATCCAAGTTTGTTTTGTGAGGTATCCAAATTTGCTTAATCTTCTCAAAGTACTTTTTGAGATGGTAGAGTCGTGCTGATAACGTGTAATAAAATAATAAAAGAAGAAGAACAATATTAAGAGAAAGAGAGAATAAAATTTTTACTATCAATAGTATAGACTAATCGTAACCAAATTGAAGTTATATCCATTTTTTCTTTAAGTAATGTCAGATTAGTTAGCTAGCCAAGATACAGATAATTGGGTTTCAATTAATGTAAAAGACAAATCATCCTTTCATTTAGTTATTGACTCCACTTCCAAACTTGTGTAATGGTAGGCAAAGTGTTATAATATTTTTCATATAATGTCACCCACCCTTTTATATATATATATATATATATATATATATATATATATATATATATCTTCTCTTGTACATACAAGACAAATCATCCTTTCATTGAGTTATTGACTCACTTCCGAGCTTGTGTTATGGTGGTAGGCAAAGTGTTATACTATTTTTCGTATAATGCCACCCACCCTTCTACCAACCTATATATATATATATATATATACGGTAAGACCTCTATATAATAACATCCCTATATAATAACATTTTACTATAAAGGTCATACTTTTTCAAGAATCAATTTTCATGTTATGTTATAATATATGTTCTCTATAACAACACTTCGCAATAATATTCAGAAATATTCGGAATAATATAACATGAAATTGGTTCTTGAAAAAACTTAACCTTTATAGTGAAGTGTTATTATAGATGTATGTTGTTATAGAGATGTCTCACTATATATATATATGTATGTCCAGAAGGTCATACTCATATTCCATAATACACTTTTCTTTTTAGCCTATCTAACAAAAATACTTTTTATATATTTAAAAATAACTTAAAATTTAAAAGTCTTATTTGTTTTTAATAAAATGAATATAATCACTTTAATATGTATAATTCTTTTAAATCCTATATTCAATTTGTATAATATTTTGTATTCAGTCAAACTACGTCAAATAAACAGCAAGAAATATCGTGGATTGGACTGTTTTCCAGTTCCTTATACATTCTTTTCCCAATCTCCAAATTTTATTTTCCAACAGTGCCCCAAAAACGGGTAAATGAGTTTTAGAGCATTTGGACATATAATTTGATGGAAGATTTTCTTTTTTTTTTCTTCAAAATTATGGATTGTTTAATAAAATTTCTAATTTTTACTCGAAATTATATTTTGGAAATTTTTAAAAATTTAAAAAACTGTAAAAAGTATTTTTATAAAATTTTCACTCAAAAATCACTTCTAGATAAAAATAACCCAAACTGAAATTTATATCCAAAAAAATTCTAAATTTTAAATACCATTTTCATTTTTACCAGAGTTTTACAATTCTTACGTCCAAACGCCTGCTAGGAGTATTAAATTTTCCACTTTCCAGCAGAACCACATTCTCCAATTCCTCTTCTTGAAACCAAAAAGAATCAATTTTTCTGCAACCCCAAATTCAATTCAGATTTTTCCTCATAATTGTCAAATGGCTACTTCAATTCAAAATTTAGTACCACCGTTTTCTTGCCGGCGTTTGAGCAATACGTCGTCGTTTCAATCCTTTTCTTCTCCAATCGCCATTTTCCGACGTAGAAATCCAAGAAACAAGTTAAAGGGTATGTGTAGAGCAATGGTAGAGGAGACAGTACAAGGAGGAGGGGCTGCTTCTGCTTTTGCTAAAGAAATGGAACGGCTTTCTGCTAAAGAGTCTCTTCTTCTTGCTGTTAGTACTCATTCTTCCCTCTCTTTTTAACTCCATTTTAGATTTTTCTTTTTTGTGATTTAGTCTTCTAATGCCTCAAGTTCCAATTTTGTTACTCCCTCTGTTTCAATTTCAATTTATGTGAAACTATTTGACACAAAGTTTAAGAAAGTAAATAAATATGTCATACCATTTGTGGTAGCTATAAAAACTTCTTATTATTGGTAATTAAATAATTTAAGTTAAATTATTTTAAATCTAAAAAGGATTCATTATTTCTGGAGCCAGTGGCGAAGCCACATGGTTACAAGGATGGTCAACCCTTCGTCGAACAATTGCACTGTGTATATCGATAAAATATTACGTTTTAGAGGTATATAACACATATTGAACACTCTTTGTCAGGATTTTTTTCCCACTTCGCCACTGTCTGGAGCACATCAGAAAAAGTGTAATAGGGTCACATAAATCGAAATAGAGGGAGAATTTTTTTTTCCATATGAATACAAGTGTTTATATTTGCTCATTAAGTGTAAGAAGAAACGGGTACCTATATATATATATATATATATACATACATATATATATATATATATAAAAGGAGAATTGGATATCACTGTAAGATGAAGGATTGTTTGTATGTATCTATATTTTCAGAAGTTTCAATCTTTCCTTTGTTTTAATGGGAGAGGTAATTCTTTGATGTTATTGTGCTTTGTTTTTTTATGTGTGAGAAGACAATGTCATATAGAGATGGTGTTTTATCAAAAAAGTGTTAATCTTTTCTTAAAAACGAATTAATACGGAAAACAGAGGGTGAATTCTAGTTAAAGATAATAACTACTAGATCTGAAGTTTTAATGCATTAACAATGTAAGACCGCGTCCGAAAATATTAAATGTCGATTAACCGTGTCCAATGATTGTCAATGAATGCAATAACGAATGTGTGGAATGAATGCGGATAATGGCAATAAATGTAATAAGGAAGAATTTGTCATCCAAATATTAGGCGACTTGGATGATTTTCCTTCCTCACAACAACGTGGGATAATATAAAATGGAGATGAACACGAGACTCTTGGATCTTGTGAATGAAAAGGTATATTTAGAGTAATGGATAAGCGGACAAGACAAGCTTCGTATATTCTTTTTAGTCAACTTTACAAGTGTGCTCTTATCAGAAAGATCAAGATCCCCCTTTTGTTCTTTATCTCTTCCTATTTATAGGGGATATTCCTAAGTGTATTCCTATTTGGGTATCGGCAGGGGGTGGGGGGGGGGGGGGGGGGGCTTTTTACACCTTCTGATGGTGAAAAGAGAGAG
>ML299457.1:5000-37675 GCA_005239495.1 Nicotiana undulata | reverse complement strand
GGGGGGGGGATGGATTTCGTGTGGATCTTGAGAAGATAAATTGTTTATAGGCCGAAATGGGTCAATTGGACCCATTTTAATTGAGTGGAAGAAAATAATCTTGTAAATATCTCTCGTGTGTTATTTTAAAATCTATTATGTGCAAAAATAAATGGTAAAAATAGTACGGGCTAGCCAGTTTTCTGTCTGGCCATTCAAAAATAGACAGCGTTTGCAAAGTCATTGAAAAATAGCCACTATTTTGCTGCAACACAGAAAGTTCCAGCATAATATAGTGGAGATCTGTGCACTTGTTTATGAACTTCCAGCATATTATGCTGGAACTCTAACACGCGGAAAGTTCCAGCGTAATATGCTGGAGATTGGAGCACTTGTGTATGAAATTTCCAGCATATTACGCTGGACCGGTATATTATACTGGAACTCCAGTATATTATGCTGGAAGTCCAGTATATTATAGTGGAATACTGGAGTTCCAGTATACTTATGCCAAAACTCCAGTATATTATACTGGAATTCCAGTATACTATGCTGGAGTATTTTCCGGATTCTGAACAATATATTCGTTCAAATTTATCTTCATATGAAAAGTGACTAAATTTCGATTACTTTTGAAATTGTGACTATGTTTGAACGACCACTTGTAAATCTGACTATTTTTGAGTTTCTCACAAATAACGTGGAGAGCAAACATTACTTTCTTAGTGACAATACTTACGAGTCTATCCAATTTGAGTCGATATGTCAAGACATGAATATTTTTCTTCTGGGTCAAACCTGCTACTATAAGTATTAAAAATATAAAAACGAACAACATAATTTTATAAGTTTACATATAATTACTAGAAATATAAAAACGAACAACATAATTTTTTATAAGTTACGTCTAATGTTCAAGGCCAACATTTTAATCCAAAATTTTAAGCAAAAGTAATATTTCTGACCGAAAAATAAGTTACAAATTCGAGTGACAAGAATAATATTGGTAACCAGTATTTCAAGCTTATGAGTTTAGGAGTCTAATCATTTTAAGTTACTGGATTCTAAATTAATAAGTCATACTTATTCAATGAACTTTTTAAGATAAATACATGATTTGAACCATAATTACTGGATTCGGCCGAACACGCAATCGGCACTCTGAGTGGTAGTACAAAGTACAAATAATTCTTGCATATATACAACATAGAGCTCTGCACATAAGGGACTCTGAGATTTTAATTTGATGGTTTCAATCTTTGAAGCTATCACTACATGCATTGTACTTCTGACATTTTAGATAAATTATAATAATATTTCAAATATAATCTATAATTCGTATAAAAATAAAGGATTCAGTTGAGCTCATAAGATAAAGGCTGTATCAAGCCTAAAGGCAACAGCATAGCCAGAGAAGAAGGGGGTAATCATAATCATATAAAAGAATTAATTAAGTAAAACCCTAAGTACCTAAAAGAACAAGAATATTGAAAAAATAATAATTTAAATTGTGATCATCATTAGACTAATTAACTCCATTTATATTTATCATCTCTCAAGTTATTAAATAATTCAGCAATTAATTAATTAATTAAGCAAGTTGTGATTCTTCATAGGCATCCATGTGAGCAGCATCTGAAGGAATTAGCAAAGGAAACTGATTAAAATCTTCCATCAAACCATCCAAGAAACCTCCACCAGAATTTGCATTCCTCCATATCTCTTCTTCACCTTTTATTCTTTCTCTCCACTCTGAGGGATTAAGAAATCCAGCCCTTAGCTCCATTTTCTTGTTAAGAAAGGTGGTCACACAGTTCAACATGGTCGACGACTCCTCTAATAACTTATCATTAATTTGCTTCATGTTGTAAATATTGCTTTCTTTCTTCTTCTTCTTCTTCTTCTTCTTCTTATCTGATGGTGATGGCTTCCCTGTGAGCCTTTGAACAAGTTCCCGAAAATTCGCCACGTCTGTCTTGATGATCTCTGGTGCAAATACGTGAATTATTCGGATTTGGGGCTTCATTTTGGATATTATTTTTGAATTCTTGTTCATCCCTGGTGCTGAACATGATGATGGAAGACTTGTGTTTCTTATTATGCCAGCTTTTTCTTCCATGTTATTATACATCATTTTCTTGGTTCCTTCTTCTTGTTAATTTATTGGAATTTTTTGAGGTTGAGAAAAAGAAAGAAAGAAAGAAAGAACAATGGCGTGGTAGATGAATTTGTTTGGAATTGAAGGAACTACTCAAAGGGTTTTTATATATGTATAGATAAGGGAGGAGAAGAAGGGGTTTCTCTTTTGTTTTTTATATCAAGGACTAGAAGAAAATTTTTAAAAGAAATTTTTATATATAATGAATTGGATGAATCCTATTACGACATATACTAAAGAGAATGTAGAATAATTGGTCCCCATTAATCATACATTATATGAATATCAAAGAGAGAGATCCTTAAACTTACAAAAAGGACCTTCTTGTCATTTACTGGATTATTAACGTTAATTATACTATTAGAGTTTGTTTGATACGAGAGATAAGGATAATTAATTCCGGAATTAAAAGTTTATTCCATATTTGATTGAGATAAAATCACGATATAACTAATTCCAGAATGATAGTATTATTTTTACTCCTATGGGAGAACAAGATAACAATCCCGGGATAACCAATCCTGAAATAACATGCTTCCTAACCAAACGACTCCGAATAATTGGAGTTCTAGTTCTTCAAAGGATCAGTATAGCACACTGTTAGTTTATTAGTTTATACTTATTGTAGGAAAATGCAACTAATTAGATGTCATGTGCTTATTTTTTGTTCCTTCTCTCTCTATATATATGGGCAAACTCACAAATTGTAAGAGAAGAAACTAGATGTTTCCATTTGGCTAGAGCATGACATACTCTGCTGGCCAGAGTTCTATTTTAATTTCTTTCATTTGTTTTGCATAAGAATGGAAAAAGAAACTTTGAACTCATCAATTGATAAACTAAATATAGCACATAGCTCGGATAATCTTAACCGATGTTATACAATAGTAAATGATAAACAATTAACTAGAAGAGAAATAGAAATGACTCCATCACTAAGTTTAGGTCGACAAACGGATGAACTTTGGGTGGATCAAAATAGATTGAATCAATAAATTAATTATTGTCCAACCCTTTACTTGGGTTGAAATGAAATGAACTAAACAATGGGTCATAACCTGCTCAAACTCGAACCGTTGGGCAGATTATATTTTTATGAGCTAATTTTATCGCCCCTAATAAAATATATAGATTCTTGTGGTTTTTGAAACAAAAGTCATGGCCTGCATTATTAATGATTCTCCTTTAAGGGACATATCCGCATCTCAGATTTAGGTACATAATCTCCTGATTGCAAGACATGTTTCCAATTTAATGACGGCCACTTAGACATTAAAATTTGCCGATTAATAATTGTCTAAAGAAATGATGTTAATTTAAAAAATCTCCAATCCAAAACCTTCAACAAACGGAAGAGGTAGGGGTATTAGGTGATCGTATAAGAGTACAAGTTGTTCCTAACTTCTTTTTTTTGTTTTGTTTTTCAACTGATACATTATAGGTGTGTGTCACTACAATAAAACAGGCAATTAGCTGAGACCAAATCCCTAGGTAACTCCTAAAAATCCTTTGTAACGTCTTTTTAGCTGAAAATGCCTCTATGTGGTATATATTGGTCATTCATGGTTAATTTTAGATGATATTTTAGTACGGTTATTCTTAGGTAAACTCATCGATTTTTTCGCAAGTGCGGGGTCGAAATGCGACAGTGAGCCCGCATGTGTACGGTCGAAATCAGGAGGCCCGATTTCGAAGTACCATATCAGCTCAGGCTCAAGTTCGGCTTATCCGAAGAGAGGATCGAGCCTGACTCGAAGACGCATGCCTTGAAGGATCAAAATCGAAGGCTCAACACGACCTACCTCGAAGGCAGAATAATTTCGATGACACTCAAAAAAGAGCGAGAATCTCTCAAGGACACGTGGTTCCAGGCGCAAATTGTGAGATAAGATTTGTACGAAATAGTACAAATCCGTACTAGGCCGTTATACAGCTGTACCAATAATATTCTTTGTCATAATTAGAAATGTACCATATTAGAGTTTTTCCCTCCTATATAAAGGGGACCCCAATCATTTGTAAAGATATATAATTCACTGCAATAGAACATTCTACTCAGCTTTTTCGTTTACTGTGGTCTAAGATTATTCTCCAACTTTATTGTTCTTCATTTATTGTTCATACTTCACTACCCTTAGCTCACCAAGCTCGAGGTCCCCAGTCCTTTGACAACACTGGTTTGGCTCATCATTTATTCTCACTTACAAACATTTCTTGATTTTTCACTAGTATACCACAAATCAAATATAATTGTTACCACTATTTCGAGGTAAATAGTTTGGCGCCCATCATAGGGCTAAAGATAATAGTGGTTATTTTGGTGCTAGCTTTTTGATAACACACGTTATTCTTCACACTATTTCTTGTCCAAAGATTCTTTCATTTCATGATAAAATATGTCTAACTCTGCAAACACACATGGAAACGACGGTCTCGGATTCCATAGTGAAAATAGTGCAACAGCTTCAGGGGTCGGTGTACCACCACTCAACCCTAGGGTAGCACCAGCACCCAACCCAGTCGACGTAGGTTCACACATTGCTTTGCACGTCGATTTGGACACTGATATTAAAGGAAGTATACGCAGAGGGGACTAACCTGACGCACAAAGGTCACAGGCTCGAGAAGAGAGAGAAATCAGCCTACAAGTAATTTTTAAAATGTTGAAAGCACAACAAGTTGCTATCGCTCAGTTGTAGAGTCAACAAAAGACTCCAAGCGGAGTAGGACCATAAACAGCTCCTCGTGTCAAACCAGCCCCGGAAAGATCAAGCAATAATGGGTCGGGAACTGACCCCACCATCATGAAAATGCTCGAGGAACTCACCAAGAGGATCGAGTCGGGAGAAAAAAGGATTGAGGACAACGACAAGAAGGTAGAAACATACAACTCGAGGGTCGACCGGATACCAGGAACGCCTCCAACTTTGAAAGGACTGGATTCAAAGAAGTTTGTGCAAAATCCATTCCTCCCGAGTGCGGCCCCGAAGCCTATTTCGAAGAAGTTTCGGATGCCAGACATCCCAAAATATAACGGGACCACCGATCCCAACGAGCACATCACCACATAAACTTGTGGTATAAAGGGGAATGACTTGAAAGATGACAAGATCGAGTCTGTTCTATTGAAGAATTTGGAGAAACATTGTCTAAGGGGGCCATGATGTGGTATCATAACCTTCCCCCGAACTCTATTGATTCGTTTCCATGTTGGCAGACTCATTTGTAAAGGTACATGCTGGTGCAATAAAGGTTGCTACAAGGAAGTTCGATGTATTCAAAATCAAGCAAAGAGAGAATGAGATGTTGAGGGAGTTCGTATCTCGTTTTCAGTTGGAGCGAATAGAGTTACCACCAGTCTCCGATGACTGGGTTGTATAAGCTTTTACTCAAGGGCTGAATGAACGGAGCTTGATAGCTTCGAGGCCGCTGAAGCAGAACTTAATCGAGTATCCCGCCGTAACTTGGGCGGATGTGCATAACAGGTACCCGTTGAAAATTAGGGTCGAGGACAACCAATTGGGAGCCCCCTCGGGCTCATCCAAGCAGTCTACTAGCAAAAGAATCGAGAAATGCTGATAAGAAGTCGAGGATGAACAAGGAAAGATATCAGCCATACGTCGAAGACAGAAGGAACACTTTGAGGCGCAACATCCCTCGAAATGATCGAAGACAGAAGGAACACTTCGAGGTGCAACATCCCTCGAAATGATCGAATAACAGATCGAGGTCAGAATTCCCGAGGACTCATGAGTAAGACCGGGTTCGATAGGAAATCGAGACCAGTGGAGGCGCCCCGATTATCAGAATACAACTTCAACATTGATGCCTCAAACATAGATGGCCCAAGCCCATACAAACCAATCCTTCTCAGAGGAACCCCAACTTAATGTGCAAGTATCATGGTACTCATGGTCATAGGACCAAGGACTGCAGACAACTTAGAGAGGAGGTTGCCCGATTGTTCAACGAGGGGCACCTTCGAGAATTTCTCTGCGATCGGGCCAAGAACCATGTCCGAGAGAGAGATGCAAACAGGAAGAATGAACCGGATTAGCCCCAACATGTCATTCACATAATCATCGGAGGAGTCGATGTCCCACAGGGACCCATATTCAAACGTACCAAAGTATTCATCATAAGGGAAAAGTGGACTCAGGACTACATACCCGAGGACACTCTTACATTCAGCGAGGAAGACATCGAGGCCTTATCTTAAACTCACAATGATGCATTGGTAATTTCTATCCTTGTAAATAAAGTTCAAGTTAAACGTGTTCTCGTGGATACAGGTAGCTCAGCAAATATAATCAGATCAAGGGTCATGGAGCAGCTCGGGCTGCTCAACCAAATCATACCCGCCTCTCGAGTCCTGAATGGATTCAACATGGCAAGTGAAACTATGAAGGGGGAAATCATCCTCCCAGTCAACGTGGCCGGAACCATATAAGACACCAAGTTTCATGTCATCGAAGGTGACATGAGATATAATGCCCTACTTGGAAGGCCATGGATCCATAACATGAGGGTAGTGCCATTAACTCTTCATCAAATGATGAAGTTCCCAACAAAAGATGGCGTGAAAACAGTACAGGGAGAGCAGCATGCATCCAAAGAAATGTTCGCAGTACACGACTTGGTACCAGTGTCGATGCCATCCACCTCGGAGAAGTCAAAGGATGAACAAGTAGCCAAATAGCAATCACAGCCCGTACCCTCGGTTGAGCTTGAGGGACAGGTGATCGATGAACAGATGGTCGAAGACGATAAAGAATATTTCCTCACCCCTTGAACCTTCATTTCTCCCAAGGAATCAGATGCAATGAAGTCCACCGTCGAAGAACTAGAGCAAGCCGTATTGATCTGGCATCTTCCGGAATGAAAGGTATACCCGGGAACGGGATTTACCCTCGAACTCAGGAAAAAACTCATTCAATTTCTTATTGATAACATTGATCGCTTTTCTTGGTCCCACTTAGATATGACAGGGATCCCACTGGAGATAACCACCCATCTACTAAGTGTCGATCCCAAGTTTAAGCTGGTAAAGCAAAAAAGGAGACCTTAGTCCGAGGTAAAACATGTATTCATCAAAGACGAGGTAACCAAACTTCTCAATATAGGATCCATTAGGGAAGTAAAATATCCCGAGTGGTTAGCCAACGTAGTGGTAGTCCCTAAAAAGGGAAACAAACTTAGATTGTGTGTAGACTATAAATATTTGAACAAAGCATTCCCTAAAGATTCTTTCCCACTGCCCAACATCGATCAATTGATGGATGCTACTACTGGCCACGAGATCCTTACTTTTCTCGACGCCTACTCTGGGTACAATCAAATTCAAATGAACCCGGAAGACCAGGAAAAGATTTCGTTTATCACAAAGCATGGTACATATTGATATAATGTAATGCCCTTCGGGCTAAAAAATGCAGGGGATACATATCAAATCATAGTTAATAAGATATTCGAACATCAAATAGGCAAATCCATGGAAGTTTACATTGATGACATGCTAGTTAAGTCCCTGCGCGCAGAGGACCATTTGACTCATTTGTAGGCGACGTTCGATATCCTGAGAAAGTACAACATGAAGCTTAACCCCGAGAAATGCGCTTTTGGATTAGGCTCGAGCAAGTTCTTAAGCTTCATGGTGTCGAACAGGGGGATCGAGATCAACCCCGATAAAATCAAAGCCATCGAGGAGATCACCGTAGTGAACAATGTGAAAGCCGTGCAACCGCTGATCGGGCGGATAACTACGTTAGGCCGATTTATCTTGAGGTCATCAGATCGGAGTCATCATTTCTTTTCCCTACTCAAGAAGAAGAACAACTTCGCATGGACTCCGGAGTGTCAACAAGCCTTGGAAGAATTAAAACAATATCTCTCAAGCCCACCCTTGCTTCATACACCGAAGGAGGACTAAACACTCTATTTATATTTAGCTGTGTCCGAGGTAGCGGTAAGTGGTGTGTTGGTTCGAGAAGAGCAAGGTACGCAATTTCCTGTCTATTATATAAGTTGGACCCTAGGGGATGCTGAAACCAGGTATCCGCATTTAGAAAAATTAGCCCTTGCATTAGTAAGTGCATCTAGGATGTTGAAACCATATTTTCAATGTCATCCTGTATGTGTATTAACTACATATACACTTCAAAACACATTCTGCATAAGCTCGAATTATCGGGTTGATTGGCCAAATGGGCCATCGAGCTCGGAGGGTATGATATCATATATCAACCCCAAACGACTATCAAGTCTCAAATTTTGGCGGACTTCGTGGCTGATTTTATGCCTGCCCTCATGCCCGAAGTAGAAAAGGAACTCCTTCTAAAAACGGTCACATCATCGGGGGTATGGACCCTCTTTAGAGACGGTGCCTCGAATGTGAAAGGGTCTGGGCTCGAAATAGTTCTAAAACCGCCTACGGGCAGCATTATTAGATAATCTATAAAAACTTTGAAACTAACCAACAATGAGGCCGAGTATGAGGCCACGATTGCAGGTCTCGGACTAGCCAAAAGCCTGGGAGCAGAGGTTATTGAGGCAAAGTGAGACTCTATTTTGGTAGTAAACCAAGTAAACGGGAGTTTCGAGATTTGAGAAGATAGAATGCAGAGATACTTAGACAAACTTCAAGTGACATTGCATCGCTTCAAATAGTGGATATTGTTCCATGTACCTTGAGAAAAAACTAGCGAGGCCGATGCACTTGCAAATTTGCGGTCATCGGTCGAAGAAGATGATATTGTCCCGGGTACTGTTGTCCAGATATCGAGGTCAATGATCGAAGAAGTCCATGCAAGAATTAACTCAACAAGTCTAACATGAGATTGGAGGAATAAGTACATCGACTACCTGAAGCATGGGAAGCTCCCCTCAGACCCAAAAGAATCGAGGGCTCTCCGATCCAAAGCGGCTCGATTTTCACTTGATGAAAATGGAACATTATATAGAAGGACCTTCGATGGACCACTGGAAGTATGCTTGGGACCGGGGGACACTGATTATGTGCTACGAGAAATCCACGAAGACACTTGTGGGAACCATTCTGGTGCCGATTCCTTGGTTTGCAAGGTGATAAGTGCGGGGTATTACTGGATAGCATGGAAAAAGACACCAGAGAGTTCGTTCGAAGATGTGATAAGTGCCAAAGATTTTCACCGATGATCCATCAACCCGGTGAACAACTACACTCGGTCCTATCCCCATGGCCATTCATGAAATGAGGGATGGACATTGTCGGCCCCCTACCAACGGCACCGGGTAAAGCTAGATTTATTTTGTTTATGACTGACTACTTCTCAAAATGGGTAGAAGTGCAGGCCTTCGAAAAGATAAGAGAAAAAGAGGTCATCAAATTCATATGGGACCACATCATATGTCGGTTCGGGATTTCCTCCGAGATAACATGCGATAACGGGAAGTAGTTCATCGGCAGCAATGTAACGAAATTCCTCGAAGATCATAAAATCAAAAGGATCCTATTAACGCCTTATCACCCAAGTGCAAACGGTCAAGCCGAGTCCACAAACAAAACCATCATCCAAACTTAAAAGCAGAGGTTAGATGGTGCGAAAGGGAAATGGAGAGAAGTACTGCCCGAGGTGCTGTGGGCATATCGAACTATATCGAAGTCAAGCACGGGGGAGACTCCGTTTTCTTTGGTATATGGGTCCGAGACATTGATCCCATTCGAGGTCGGGGAACCGAGCGTCAGATTTCAACATACACCGAGGACTCGAACAACGAGGACATGAACACTTCCCTCGAGTTACTAGATGAAAAACGTGAATCCACATTAGTTTGAATGGCTTATCAAAAACAAAAGGATCGAAAGGTACTACAACAGAAGAACAAACCTTCGCCACTTTGGAGTGGGGGACTTAGTTCTAAGGAAAGTCACCCCCAACACTTGAAACCCAAATAAAGGGAATCTAGGCCCAAATTGGGAAGGACCGTACCGTGTCCTTGAAGTCGTAGGAAAGGGATCCTACAAACTTAGCACAATGGAAGGTGAGAAACTACCAAACAATTGGAATATATCGTTGCTCAAACGCTATTATTGTTTAGGTATGACCTTCTCCCCTTTCCCGTTTGTATTTAAAACTTATTCCTTGCAGGTGTTCGATCGGGAACATCAAGGCACCCTTTAGCTCGAAGACCTTGGGTTTTAAAGCATGCGTTGCACTCTTTTTCCCTTAGTTCGGGTTTTATCCCAAATGGGTTTTACCGGCAAGGTTTTTAACGAGGCAACACCTATATTCTACCTAAGATAAATTCAACAAGTATTCAAGGCTTCTTTTTCAATCAACCTCGAATACTAGGGGGAATCACCCTCGGAGGTTACACTTTCGAAGAAAACAAGTCATGCCAATAAGGGCCTCGATAGGAGAATGTTGTAATGGGCCAAACGGTCAAATGAACCATGTCTATGTAGAATACTCGAGCCCCCGATGGCAAAAACATGTATGCATGTATCAATTACTCAAAGAAGCATTCTTATCAAAACACTTGGTGGCTCAAAGAAGTCTATTATTTTCACATTCAATGGATCAAGGGCCAAATGCACCCGAATACTCAATAACTGTCGTCGACATATCAAGTCATCGAAAACTCGAACTTATAAGACCTCAAAGAGGCACACTCGAACTTATAATACCTCAATGAGGCATACTCGAACTTCTAAGACCTCAATGAGGCATACTCGAACTTATAAGACCTCAATGAGGCATACTAGAACGTATAAGACCTCAGTGAGGCATACTCGAACTTATAAGACCTCAAAGAGGCATCCCATCGATATTAAGGCCAAGGACACCTCACTCGGGGACTAAAAGCTACGGCCATATAAAAGATTACCGTCATACGAAAAGGCTACGGCCGAAATAATATGGCTTGAAGACGTCCTACTTCCGCCATAAAACTAAAAGGCCTTCAAATACTTCAAAAAATTCGGTTAAATTAGGCTACCCTCGGCAAAAGCAAAGGGGCTTCGATAAAATCAGCCCTCAAACATTGCGAAGGCTTCGAAAATATCAGCCTTCGAGAAAACCCTAAGAGGTATTCAATTATCGTTGCACATCGACTTTCAAACAAGGTTCCAATCCGTCGAACCGTCAAAAATTCGAACGAATATAAAAATATGCCAAGGCACAATAAAATTTTTACTAAGTCTTTAGCCAGAAAAAGGGAAAATTATAGCCATTGTAGAGGCTGAATTGGCCCAATTTCAAAAGAGCCTAAGGGTCTATATGTTAGAGCCTAAGGTCCAACCTAAAGAGCCTAAGGGTCAACCTAAAAGAGCCTTAGGGCAGACTTAAAATAGCCTAAGGGCCAGCCTAAAAAGAGCCTAAGGGCTGATACTTCGAAACCTAAGGGCCGATATTTAAAGAGCTTAAAGGCCAAAGCATACCATGCTCGAGACCTTGCTTAGCTCGGACTCAAAAGTCCCTTCACCCCGAATTGGAACCAATACTCGAAGGTTATAGCATAAAAAATCAAACAAACTTCGAAGAAAAATTGAAGACAAAGAAGAATGGTCAAAGAAACTCCTTTTTTCATATATATATATATATACAAAAGAGATTACACAAGAGTTTTTCAGAACAAAAAATTTCTTACAAAAAAGATAGAAAAAATCCTATCTACTCCAGGAGGGCATCCCCCCAGACCTACCACTCCCTCGGGAGTAACTCCTACGTCGACCTCCTCCTCTTCATCGCCTTCAGCATCAACTTCATCATCAGAGGAAAGGACGAATTTGGCATCAGCCTCGTCTGCCTTAGCCTGATCTATCTCCTCGGAGAGGTCAAAGCCCTTGGCATGAATTTCTTCGAGGGTCTCCCTCCGGGACTGGTTCCTGACATAATCATTACTTCTCTTCTCCCGGTCGGAGGCCCCCCTCAATTCCATTTTAGCATCAACATCATCCTTCAAATAGATGGCCACCGTCTTGTCGACCTTGGCTTTTAGTTCTTTGGCTGCGGCCCCATCTTCCACAACTTTGGTCTTGTCCTTCGCAAGACCAGCCTCGAGCTCGGCTATCCTGCCCGCCTAAATTGAGTTGCTCTCTTTAGCATTCCGAAGTTGGATTTCAAGAGTGAATAATTTTCCAATGCATTTTTTTTGGCCGCAACAAGGATGTCCATATGTGCCTTCCATTTATTGCACTCGAAGTTGACTTGGGCGACCTCACCCCGAAGACGTTCCAGCATCTCTACTTTCTGCTTCAACTGAGTCATTGAAGTGTTAGCCTCCGAAGATGGGGGAGGGAGCCCATATTCTTTCAAAATAGAGCTTACCTACTTCTCTAGCTTGTCTTCGTATTCACGAGCTTTGGTCAACTCCGGTCGAAGATGCCTCAACTCCTTTTCTTTCTTATCACAAAGAAGCCTAAGGGGTTTCTCCTGGTTCGAGGATCTATGCAATTCGGCCTCATAGTGACGTAGCTCAGTCTTGAATTTATCAAAGGCCTACAGAAAGGAGAAGATCAGTTAGGCAAAAGAAGAAAGTATAACGTTGGAAAAATTGTAGTGCCAGTGAAAACTTAAAATTGAGCAATGACGTTGAGCCTCCTCGAAGATTGAGCTTGCATCCGCCGGTTCAGCCTCATCGACCCCGTCAAAGCAACCCTGGAAAGGGTCATTTTTACTCGGGGCTCTGCCTAACTCGGGCGTCTTCAGGTTTCGAGCATCCCTTATGGCATCTTCGAAGAAGGCTGGAAATGACGGCGAATGATGATAACTAGGATTTTTACCTTGTTTTCCACCCTTCATTGCTTAGGTTTTGGTTATATTTGTACACAAAGTAGCCCCAAAAGCTTATATGTTGTGCTTGTTGCAGGATTGAACCAAAATTGATGACATTCAGTCAAGGATATGCTCAAAACAGGAGTGAATCTTGCACAATTACTAAGGACAACAAAAATTCCCAACTAAGGAGTCCCACCACGGCCGCGATCCTTTTACCGCGGTCCGCGATCCCAACCTTCAGAGAACCTACACAAGGAATTTTCCCACCGCGGTCCGCGGTGCAGAACTTCAGAGAACCTGATACTAGGCCATTTCCCACCTCGGCCGCGGTCCAATTACCGCGGTCCGCGGTCTGAAGATTCAGAGAACCAGAATTCAAGGCCAAGAAGCACCGCGACCGCGGTCCATTTATCGCGGTCCGTGGTCGAGCATATTCAGAGACCCAGAAGCCAAGGCTATAGTTGTCCACCGCGGACCGCGGTAGCCCCACAGGGGCATTTTTGTCCAGATTTTCGGCTGAGTATAAATAGCTCATTTTGTAATTTTATTAGGGTATCTTTGAATTTTATGAACGGAAGAACATGTGAATAGCTAGTTTTTCATCTTTTTAGCTTATTTCTTGCATTTTTAACATTGAACCCTTGAGTTTATTGTTAAGAATCAATTATGTGGGTTCTATTTCTTCTCTATCATTGAATCTATCTTTGAATATGAGTAACTAGACCCATTAGCTAGGGTTGTGGCTCAACCCTAGTATGGGTATTTTATGGGTTTTTGAAATTAAGGTTAGGATGTTTATGGGTGTTTGCTATTTAGGCTAATTTAGGGTTCTTATTGCTAAAATTAGTGGTTGCAAACACTAATCAACCTTTCCATGACTTGGGTTCTTCTTGAGAAAGAGGATTTGAGTCTCAAAAACTAGCCTAACAAGGAATTAGGGCATCATCAAGAGATTGGTAGTCCCAATCAATTGGGTTGAACCCAGAAATGGTAAAACCCTACTTGAGCCCTAATTAACGGGTTAAACCTCGAGAGAGTAATACCCTACTTGCACCTCAATTGCTTGATTAATTGACACTCAATTGGCCTCGAGAGAGGCAATTAGGGCAAAGCCACTCAAACTACCGAGAGGTATAGAGTGGGCACATCCGTGCATTGGTTATAGTAGTATCCCTAATCAACATCCTTACCTTAGAACATTAATCCATTAAGTATCCGCCTAGGTGAAAGTCACGACTCTAGTGCCTTTATCCTTATAAGAAAACAACATCAAAACAAATTAGTTAGTTAATTTGCACTCAACAATAGTACAATTCTTAATCGTAAATTGAAAACCACCAAAATATGAGAAGTGTAATTAGAAACACGAGGCTCTACTAGTTCACATAGACACTCACTCCAATTGTTGACTCCCTGAGGATTCGATCCCGACCTATCGGGTAAAAGCTGCACCGACCCTTATCTTCCTACTCCTATAGTAGTGAGGGCGAGAGCCGATCAAATGACCTGTTGTCACGGCCTCGGGGAGATCACCCGAGGCGCTCTGTTCAGGAAGAGGATCTTCAAAGCTCGCTCCCTTCGGAGTATTACCCAAAGTCTGAGAAGCAGTCGCCAACTTAGGTGATGCAGGGCCTTCATCTTTTTTCATTTTTGGTATTCCTCCTTTGAGGCTAGGGGCCTCGGTTTCAGCAGGATTAATAGCCTCTAAAGACTTCTTGGTTCGAGTCACCAATGTCGAACCCTCCACCTCATCGTCATCAGCGTCCTTGGACTGGTGGACAAAATCAAAATCCTCGTTGATGACAACATTTTTCTTGCGTCTACGAGCAGGCTCTGCTTTGCTTTGATTGTCCTTTCTCTTCGAGGATATTTTTCTCTAATTATCCTTCTTTAGCTTTGAAGCCGAAGGTCCCTCTTCCTTCCCAAGAGGGGGAGACCTCATCTCAGAGAACTTGCCAATACCTGCGACCGAGGAGTTAGATCACATGAAGAAAGCTATTTTTACTAAAGAAAGAAGCATTATAACACGTACCGTGGTGCTTCGCCTCCCACTTTCCCTTTGACAAGTCTCACCACTTGTGTTTGTCGTATGTTGAAGTAGCTGCCAGTTTGCGAGCCCAGTCCTCGAGATCGAGGACCCTATTAGGCATCCACGGGGCTGCTTTGGGAAAGGAAAAGAAAAAATTATGCGAAGTTTAGAAAAAATGACAAAAAAAGAAATAAAGCAAAACATTTTACTCATGTTTGAAGTTCCGTTTCTTAGAGAACGACAGGAACTCCTTGGGAATAACATCGATAGTCCTCACTCGGATGAACCGGCTCATCCAGCCTCGATCCATGTCTTCGTCGTTACTAGTGAAGAAGGACTTGGTGGATCGGCGTTGAGGTTTGATTAGACCTCGAAAATGTTGAGGCCGATATAATCGGATGAGGTGGCTGAGGGTGAATTTGATCCCGACCTTTTCAACAAAGAACCTCATCATTAATATGATCTGCTAGAAGGAAGGATGAATTTGGGCCAGGGTAACTTGGTACCTTTGGCAGAATTCGAGCACGAGCGGGTCGAGGGGACCTAGTGTAAAGGGGTATGTATACACGCTCAGGAACCCCTCTACAAAGGTCGTGATATCCTCTTCACGAGAGGGTATTTGTAGAATGACCTCCTCCCCCATCTGCACTCTCTCCTCACAGCTTCGAGGCGCCTTTCCTCGATTGATCTTATGTACCTCGGCGCGTGTACTCGACGGCTGGGGACATCGGGGGGGTTTCTCTATTGTAATGTCCTTCTTCAAGGAAAAACTGCTCGATATGATCTCATTAAGCGTCGGATGTTTACCACCGGATGGACGGGAAGTAGAAGTGGAGGTTCCTTCTTTCTAAGGAATGGATTCGGAAGTTTTGGCTATAGTTTCTTTAGAAAAAGAAGGAAGAAATAAATAAATCGGCGAGGTTTTGAGTTAATACGGCAGAGTAACTGGTGGTGAAAGAGAATTTTGTAGAGGAAATCAGGTGTGGCAAAGTGGTAAAGTTCTTAATGAGAAGAGGAAGCAGGTATATATAGAGGAAAGCGGTGACTGTTCATTGACATTGATGGCCGACCAGCCCTGACGAGCAATTATGGCTTTTGGGGAAGAGAACTGACGGGGAGCTTTGTTCACTTCAGCAGTTACGTCATAAGGATTGATGGCATCATAAAGGGCATCGAAGGGTCGAGAATTCAAATCATTTATTATCATTTCTTTCTAAGAAACACTGGGACTATTTGTGTACGGTCGAAATCAGGAGGACCGATTTCGAAGTACCATATCACCTCAAGCTCGAGTTTGGCCTATCCGAAGTGAGGATCGAGCTTGACTCAAAGACGCATGCCTCGAAGGAAAAAAAGCGAAGGTTCAACATGACCTACCTCAAAGGTAGTATAATTTCGACGACACTCAAGAATCTCTCAAGGACACGTGGTTCAAGGCGCAAATTGGGAGATAAGATTTGTATGAAATAGTACAAAATCGTACTAGGCCGTTATACAGCTGTACCAATAATATTATTTGTCATAATTAGAAATGTACCATATTAGGGTTTTTCCTCCTATATAAAAGGGACCCCAATCATTTGTAAAGATATACAATTCACTGCAATAGAACATTCTACTCAACTTTTTCGTTTACTGTGCTCTAAGATTATTCTCCAACTTTATTGTTCTTCATTTATTGTTCATACTTCACTACCCTTAGCTCACCTCGAGACCCTCGAGGTCACCAAGATCGAGGTCCTCATTCCTTTGACAACACTGGTTTGGCTCATCATTTATTCTCACTTACACTTAACATTTCTTGATTATTGACTAGTATTGAAATAAATCACATAATTTTAGAACCATAAATCAAATATAATTGTTACCACTATTTTTTGAGGTAAACACCATAGAAGCGAAAATCACTGGGCAGAAAAGGGAGTGTTCGAGGGTTTAATTCCATTCTTCATCTTTTGAACTAGAGAGTTGGGTTTGTGGCAATATTTCGAGAGATCTTCAAGGAAATCATCTGGATAAGTGATTCTAACTCGGATTTGGCTATTATACATGAATCCATTGTTATTTTCATCATATAATTAGTGATATGAGTTGGAAAGTTATGGATTTGAGTAATTATTATCTTGTTGTACTTGTTATCGTATGGGTATTCCAATTTTGTAAGTTTCGGCAGGTTCCGAGACGTGAGCCCAATGTTGACCTTTTGAGTTGACATTTTATTTCTCTTTAAAGATTACAACTTTATTGTTCGTAATAGCTCGCGGAAAAGGCTTATTAGTGGATTGTGTTAGCGCGTTTTGAGGTAAGTGTCTTGCCTAGCTTTGCGTGGGGGAATTACCCCTTAGGATTGGTGTTGTTTTGTGTAATTGTGATATGTGGAAGTCGTCTACGCAAGGTAACTAGTGTGTACATAGAATAAATGTGGTAATTGACCGGTTTTAGCTATGAAGATTCTTTCTTTGCCTTTCATTGAGTTGCAATAATATGTTATATTCATCATCAGTAGTCTATCTTCACATGCTTTACTTGACATCGTTAATGCTTGTCTTATCTCTTACTTGCTAATTCTCTTTACATGTTTCGCTGAGTTATTGTTCTCTCAATTCCTTATTCATTATTTAAACATTGAGTTCGTTTACTTGAAGTTGTTATTTCTTGGAATATCTTATTGTTGAATTTGGTGTTGAAGTTATAAAGGTCGTGATTCACATTAAGGGAAAGTTGTAAATTTGTTGAAAAACCATTCTTGTTGAGTTATTCACTTTCGGTTGCTATTGTTGAGACTCTTGTACATATTGTGGTTGAGTCATGGGCTATTTATTGTGGACTTCTTTGGCATGTTGTGGTATTGGAAACTTGAGGTGCAATTTGTGATATGTTGTGATATTAAAACGCATGCAGTGAGATAAGGTGGGCTTGATATGCGTGTTGCTAGTATGGAAACTACTTGAAGCCACGCAGGGTGATAAGGCGGGCTAGAACACGGGTAGCTATTTAGGAAAAATAATATTCAAAGCTAAATGCAAGGCTCCCGCAGTGATATACAGAAAGATTGTGATTTTATTTGTGAAATGAGACTACACGGCGGTACCTTGTTAGTGATTGTTTGATGCCTTTCATTTACATCAATTGTGTTTTGTTTGCATTGCTTCCTTGGCATCCTTATTATGTGTTTTCTTCCATGATGTCTTAAATGCCTTAGTTCTGTGTAGATATTCTTGTTATATTTATCTCATTTCTATTGTTTTTCATTATCATACTATCATTTACCTGTTGAGTTTTCTTATTTATTCCAGTAGGTGTCTTGACCTGGCCTCGTCACTACTCTACCGAGGTTAGGCTTGATACTTACTGGGTACCGTTATGGTTTACTCATGCTACACTTCTGCACATTGTTTTGTGCAAATCCAGGTAACTCATATCAGCCTAGGCACCAGTGAGTCAAGCTCAGATCAGAGACTTCAAGGTATACCTACCGGTGTCCGTAGGCCTCAGAGTCACCCTCTATCTAGTTCTCTGTCATTTTTCTTTTATTAGATATTTTTGTATAGGGATGTTCAGTATACTCATCTAGAGCTTGTGACTCGGTATCACTGGATTTTGGGTGTTTTATTCAATTGAGTTACGGAGTCCTTTCTTTTTATGATAGCTATTGGGTAAATTAAAAGTTTTATCATTGTCTCAGATAAACTTTGCATGTATGCTACGCTAACCTAGTCTTATAGACTAGGTGCCATCACGACATCCTACGAAGGAAAATTTGGGATCGTGGCAAGTTGGTATCAATGCTCTGGGTTCATAGGTATTACGAGTCACAAGCAGGTTTAGTAGAGTCTCGCAGATCGGTATGGAGATATTCGTACTTATCTTCAAGAGGCTATGGAGCTGTTAGGAAACTTTACTTTTTTGATTCCTTATCGTGCAAATTTGTTGACTTCGAAACTCTGAATCTTTCTCTTTCTATTCTGTCACAGATAATGAGGATACGCACCGCTGGATCTGATGATCAGACACACATGCCCCCTGCTAGAGCAGCGAAAGGATGGGGCCAGGGTAGAGGCCGAGAAGGGGCAGCTGGTGTAGCCAGAGCATCTGCCCGAGCTGCGACAGAGGAGCCACCAGTAGCTCCAGTTAGAGGGCAGGCACCTGAGGCGCCTGCTGCTACCCCTGCATTTCAAGAGACTCTCGCCCAACTCTTGAGCATGTTAGGTACTCTAGCTCAAGTGGGGTTGATCCCACTTGCACCGGCCACATCTCAAGCTGGGGGAGGAGCACAGACTCTCGCGGCCCGTACCCTAGAGCAGCGAGTCCATATTGACCAGGTCCCAGAGGTTATACTAGTGCATCTAGTTATCCCTGTCCATCCTGAAGGTAGAGCAGCAACGTCTGAGGAGGATCAATTCATACTTGAGAGGTGAAGTACCATCTTCCTACTTTCAGTGGCCTAGCTACAGAAGAAAACTTTCTGGAGAAGTGCCACTGTATTCTTCGTACCATGGATATAGTGGAGACGAACGGGGTTGCTTTCATTATTTTCCAGTTGTAGGGACTTCCGTACCAGTGGTGGAAGGCTTATTAGGAGGGTATCCCCGCTGAGGCAGCTTCACTCACACGGGCTCCATTTTCAGAGATGATCCTGAGAGAGTTTTCTCCCCAAAGCCGTCAGGATGCATGGCGGGCAGAGTTTGAGCACTTGTGCCAAGGTTCTATGGTTGTGTCAGAGTATGTTGTCAGGTTCAGCGAGTTGTCCAGACTTGCACCTGCCTTAGTTTCCACAGTCAGAGAGAGGAGTCCGTCGATTTATCAAGGGGCTCAACTATGGTATTAGATTCAGCATGGTTTGAGAGTCGGAGATTGATACCCCATATCAGTAGGTGGTAGAGATCGCACAAATATTGGAGGGTATGAAGGGTCGGGAGAGAGAGGACATGGAGGACAAGAGGCCTCGAGGTTCTGACAGATATAGTGGTGCTCGTTCCCAAGTTGTAGCCCATTATGGTAGATGATACGTGAGCCGTCTAGTTCATTCATCACTTCCAGCTTCCAGTGGTATTCCCGCCACTCCTAGGTCTCAGGTTGCCCATTATGCACAACTACTGTCTAGTGCATCTTCTGCATGGGGTGCTTTCAGTGGCCAGTCTAGCCAACCAGGCCTGAGCCAATTTCAGCAGCCACGTCCTTCGAGAGCTTGTTTTGAGTGTGGTAATACTCGTCATATGTGAGGGACTTTCCTAGACTCAGGAAGGGTGCACCTCCACAGACTACTCAGGCTCCATGTATTCCCTAGGACCCTCAAACTTCTCAGGTCGTGGTAATCGCACAAGTTGCCACTCCACCTGCACATCCATCTAGGGTTGGAGGTCAGGTGGGTAGGGGTCTCCCTAGAGGGGGAGGCCATGCCAGATGTTATGCTCTTCCGAGTAGGACGGAGCTTGTTGCATCAGAAGCAGTTATCACTTTATGTTGTTCCAGTTTGTCATAGAGATGCATTAGTCTTATTTGATCCAGGCTCCACTTATTCATATGTATCATCTTACTTGGCTCCGTATTTGGGTATATTTCATAATTCTTTGAGTTCTCCTGTTTATGTGTCCATGTTTGTGGGAGATTCTATTTTTGTCGATCGACTGGTTGTTGCCCTATCATGCTATTCTTGATTATCATGCCAAGACGGTGACATTGGTTACTCCAAGTTTACCGCGGTTGGAGTGGATGGGTACTTTGGATTATGTTCCTAGAAGGATTGTGTCCTTCCTTAAGGCACAACGGATGGTTGGGAAGGGGTGTGATGAATGCCTTGCCTTTGTGAGAGATTCAGTGTTGATAATCCCATTGTTGAGTCATTTTCGATAGTGAGAGACTATCCAAATATATTTCCGGCAGATCTTCCGGGCATGGCTCCTGATAGGTATATTGATTCTGGTATTAACCTGTTGTTGGGCACTCAACCCATTTCTATTCCACTATATCGTATGGCCCCAACAGACTTGAAGGAGTTAAATGAGCAGTTGCAAGAGTTGCTTGATAAGAGTTTCATTCAGCCTAGTGTGACACCTTTGGGTGCTCCAGTTCTGTTTGTGAAGAAAAAGGATGGTTTTATGCGCATGTGTATTGATTATTGGCAGTTCCACAAGGTTATAGTGAAGAACATGTATACATTACCACATATTGGTGACTTATTTGATAAGATACGGGGTGCTAGAGTGTTCTTAAAGATTGATTTGCGGTCGGGGTATCATCAGCTGATGATTCGGGATGCACATATTCCGAAGACTACTTTCAGGACTCGGTATGGTCACTGCAGGTTCTTTTGATGTTATTTGGGCTAACCAATTCCCCAACAACATTCATCCACTTGATGAATAATGTATTCCATACCTATCTTTATTCATTCCTCGTTGTGTTCATTGACGACATCTTGGTGTACTCACGGAGCCGGAAGGATCATGAGCAGCACCTGAGGATCATGCTCCAGACCTTGAGGGAAAAGAAGTTGTAAGTAAAATTTTCAAAGCATGAATCCCGGCTTGATTCAGTAGCATTTTTGGGTCATGTGGTGTCGAGTGAGGGGATCAAGGTAGATACGAAGAAGATTAAAATGGTGCAGAGTTGACCCAAACCGTCTTCATCTACTGAGATCCAGAGTTTTTTTGGCTTGGAGGGGTCTTAATGTCATTTCATAGAAGGGTTTTCATCTATTGCTCCACCTATGACCAGATTGACCCAGAAAGGGGTTCCGTGGAGATGGACCGAAGAGTGTCAGGAGAGCTTTTAAAATCTCAAGACTACTTTTACTACACCCCAGTGTTGGTGTTGCCTACGAGTTCGGGGTCTTACATTGTGTACTGTGATGCGTCACGTGTTAGACACGACTTGGTGTTGATGCAAGACAGTAGGATGATTGCTTATGCATCTAGACAGCTGAAGGTTCATGAGAACAATTATCCTTCACGACCTGGAATTAGCAACCATTGTTCATGCCTTGAAGATTTGGCGACATTATTTGTATGGTGTCCTTTGTAAGGTCTATACCGACCACCAGAGTCTGCAACATCTTTTCAAACAAAAGGATCTTAACTTACGAGAGCAGATATGGTTAGAGTTGCTTAAGGACTATGATATCACTATTCTATATCATCCCGGAAAGGCCAATGTGGTGGTCGATGCTTGAGTCAAAAAGCGGAGAGCTTGGGCAGTTTAGCATATCTACCGGCAACGGAGAGGCCATTGGCATTGGATGTTCAGGCCTTGGACAACCAGATTGTTAGATTGGATGTTTCATAGTCGAGTCTAGTTCTGGCTTGCATAGTTTCTTCTCTACATGATTTTATAAGAGATCGTTAGTGTGATGACCCCCATTTTCTTGTCCTTAACAACATGGTTCAACACAGTGATGCTAAGGAGGTTACTATTGGGGATGACGGTATGTTACGGATATAGGGCAGGCTATGTGTACCCAATGCAGATGGTTTGCGTGAGTTAATTCTTCATGAGGCCCATAGTTTGCGGTACTCCATTCATCCGGGTGCCTCTAAGATGAATCAAGTTTTGAGGCACCACTATTGGTGGAGGAGAATGAATAAAGACATAGTGCAATATGAAGCTCGGTGCCTAAACTGTTAGCAGGTGAAATACGAGCACTAGACGCCAGGTGGGTTGCTTCAGAATCTTGAGATTCCTGAGTGGAAATGGTAGCGAGTTACCATGGGTTTCGTTGTTGGGCTCCCACGGACTCAGAAGAAATTCGACGTAGTATGGGTGATTGTGGATAGGTTGGCCAAGTCGGCTCATTTCATTCCGGTGGTGACTACTTATTCTTCAGAGCAGCTGGCTTTGGTCTATATTCGTGAGATTTTCTGACTTTATGGCGTGTCGATATCCATCATCTCTGATCGGGGTACATAGTTTATATCACAATCTTGGAGGGTCGTACAACATGAGTTAGGCACACGGTTTGAGTTGAGTACATCATTCCACCCTCAAACAGACGGACAATCCGAGTGCACTATTCGGATAATGGAGGATATGCTTCGTGCCGGTGTTATGGAGTTCGGGGTTCTTGGGATCAATTTTTCCTCTTGTAGAGTTTACCTACAACAAAAGTTACCAATTGAGTATTCAGATGGCTTCTTATGAGGCCCTATTGGGAGACTGTGTTGTTCCCTAGTTGGTTGGTTTGAGCCGGGAGAGGCCAAGTTATTAGGCACAGATTTGGTTCGATATGCCTTAGAGAAGGTCAAGCTGATCCAAGATCGCCTTCATATAGCCCAATCTAGACAGAAGAGCTATGCGGACCGGAAGATTCGTGATATCGCATTCATGGTTAGAGAGCGGGTCTTGCTCCGACTTTCGCCTATGAAGGGTGTTATGAGGTTCGGGAAGAAGAGCAAGTTGAGCCCTAGGTATATCGGACTTTTTGAGATTCTTGAGAGGATTGGTGAGGTGGCCTACAAGCTTGCACTGCCACCTAATCTAGCTGGAGTTCATGTGGTATTCCTGTTTCTATGCTCTGGAAGTATCACAATGATCCGTCCCATGTTTTAGATTTCAGCTCAATCCAATTGGACATGGATTTGTCTTTTGTTGAGGAGCTAGTGGCCATCTTGGACATGCATGTCCAAACGTTGAGGTCGAAGAGCATTGCTTAAGTGAAGGTTCAGTGGAGGGGTCAACTAGTCGAGGAGGCAACTTTGGAAACCGAGCATGATATTCGTAACCGTTATCCTCATCTTTATACCACTTCAGGTAATGTAACAACCCGATCGGTCATTTTGAGTATTTTAGCCTCGTTCTCCTATCTATTGCCTCTTTTATGTTTTATTGTGGTTATGTGACTTGCCGGGGTGTTTGGTTTTGGTGCGGGAGAGTTTCAGAGTGTAATGGTACACTTAGTCCTAAAGTTGGAAGTTTAAATTGAAAGAGTTGATCGTAGTTTGAATTTTGTGTGGATGACTCTAGAATGAATTCTTTACGGTTCCAATAGCTCCGTATGGTGATTTTGGACTTAGGAGTGTGTCCAAATATTGATTTGGAGGTCTGTAGGTCATTTCGGCTTGAATTGGCGAAAGTTAGAAAGTTGAAGGTTTGGAAGGTTGAGAAGTTCAACGTGGAGTTGACTTATCGGGATCAGATTTTGATTCCAAAAGTTTGAATAGGTCTGTCATGTCATTTATGACTTGTGTGCAAAATTTGCGGTCAATCAGAGCTGTTTTGGTACGAATCAACGTTAGTTTTAGAAGTCGGATGTTCATAATTTTAATAGGCTTGAATTGGGTTGCGATTCATAGAATCGATGTTGTTTGAACTGATTTTAGGCCTCAAGTAGGTCCGTTATGTAGTTTGGAACTTGTTGGTATATTCAGACAGGTTCCGGGGGGTCCCGGAGGTGAATCGGACTGAGATCAGATCATTTTGGACTTAGTTGTTTTGCTGAAGTTTTAGTTGTTCTGGTGCCATCTTACCTGCAGTGGGAGTGGCCGCAGGTGCGGACTCGCTGGTGTGAGTGAAGCATAGCTGAAGCATAAAGGTCTAGCCCAAGCCTAGGGTCGCAAAAGCTGAGACCCTCCGCAGATGGGGGTGCGCATGTGCTCCCATTTTCCGCAGGAGCGGAAGCACAAGTGCGCGTTATCCTCCGCACAAGCGGATTGGCCTGGACTTAGTGGGAACTGCACCTGCGATGGATTTTTCTACAGGTGCGAGGTCGCAGGTGAGACAGTGAGCCAGCAGAAGCAAATATCGCTAGGCAGAAAAGGGTGTGTTCGAGGGTTTAATTCCATTCTTCATCTTTTGACCTAGAGAGCTCGGCTTGTGGTGATTTGTTGAGGGATTTTCAAGGAAATCATCGGGGTAAGAGATTGTGATTCGGATTTGGCTATTATACATGAATCCAATGTTATTTTCATCGTTTAATTAGTGATTTGAGTTGGAAAATTATGGGAAAAATTGTAAAACTTATTTAATTATATTTTGGGAATTTGAAAGGCGATATGAAGTCGGATATGAGTAATTTTTGTATGGTTGGACTCATTATCGAATGGGTGTTCTGATTTTGTAAGTTTCGTCGGGTTCCGAGATGCGAGCCTAGGGTTGACCTTTTGAGTTGACTTTTTATTTCTCTTTAAAGATTCAACTTTATTGTTTGGAATAGCTTCCTATAGTTTGTATTTACGGCCTGAAGTCATTTTGGCTAGATTCGAGCTGTTAGGAGTTGGATAATCGCGGAAAAGGCTTACTAGTGGATAGAGTTAGCGTGTTTTGAGATAAGTGTCTTGCCTAATTTTGTGTGGGGGAAGTACCCCTTTGTATTGGTGTTGTTTTGTTTTTAATTGTGATATGTGAAAGATGTGTACGCAAGGTGACGAGTGTGTACACGGGCTAAATGTGGTAATTGACCGCTTTTAGCTTTGAATATTCTTTCCATGCCTTTAATTGAGTTTCCATAACATGTTATATTCATCATGATTAGTCTATCTTTATATGCTTTACTTGACGTCGTTAATACTTGTTTTATATCTTACTTGCTAATTGTCTTTACATGTTTAGTTGAATTTATTGTTCTCTCAATTCCTTATTCATTATTTAACAGTTGAGTTCCTTTATTTGAAGTTGTTATTTCTTGGAATATTTTATTGTTGAATTTGGTGTTGAAGTTATAAAGGCCGTGATTCACATTGAGGCACATTCTTGTTGAGTTATTCACTTACAGTTGCTATTGTTGAGACTCATGTACATACTGTGGTTGAGCCATGGGCTAATTAATGTGAAAACATTATTATTGTTGACTTCTTTGGCAAGTTGTGGTATTGGACACTCGAGGTGCGATTTGTGATATGTTGTGATATTGGAACGCATGCGGTGAGATAAGGTGGGCTTGATACGCGTGTTGCTAATAGGGGAACTGCTTGAAGCCACGCGGTGCTATAAGGCAGGCTAGAACGCGTGCAACTATTTCGGGAAAATAATTTTCAAAACTAAATGCAAGCTCCCGCGGTGATATAAGGAAAGATTGTGATTTGATTTGTGAAATGAGACTACGAGGCGATACCTCGCTAGGAATTCTTGTTGATACCTTTCATTTACATCAATTGTGTTTTGTTTGCATTGCTTCCTTGGCATCCTTATTATGTGTTTTCTTTTGCGATGTCTTAATTGCATTAGTTCTGTGTAGCTATTCTTATTATATTTCTCTCATTTCCATTGTTTTTCATTGTCATACTATCATTTACCTGTTCAGTTTTCTTATTTATTTCAGTAGGTGTCTTAACAACTCGTTACTACTCTAATGATGTTAGGCTTGATAGTTACTGGGTACCGTTGCGGTGTATTCATTCTACATTGTCGCAACCTAAGATCTAACTAGTTATGGTGACACCTAACACAACCCGTTAGGTAATACAATTAGCAACAATCCAATTCCAAAGAGATTTACTGAGAGAAATAAAGATAATATAACTTAACTTTTATATAAGGAATTTCCCAATGACTGGTAGTACAAATCATGTTCTTCTAAGATTTAGAGTTCGCAAAGATGATACGGAACTAATACATCATCTGTTCGAAACATGCATGATCATATTTAAAATGCCACAGCTATCAAGAACAAGAGGCAGCTATGACATGTATGCAGGTGCATCTTCAAATCCAGCTCCCGCCATACATAGAAACATCAACATCCAACATCTGCATGCAAGGTGCTAAAGTGTAGTATCAGTATAACTGACCTCATGTACTCAATAAGCAACAAAACTAACCTTAGGTTTATAGTAGTGATGAGCTGGGACAAAGGTCAGAGTCAAACACCAATAGACAACAACAACTCATAACAATATAATAAAAATGGTACAAGAAATAACTCGGAGATATAATGCTCAGCTCGTTCTCAATTCTGGAAAATAGGCATGTTTTTCAAGTATAACAGTAAAAATCCAAATCTTTAACTGAAATCACCAAAATATGAGTAAATCTGAAAAATTGTCAAGGCTGACATACTCCGCAAAGGCAGCCACAAAAATACCACAATCCCTGCATAAGACAACAAAATTTAATAATTAAAAAATCCAAGATAAAAAATATAGTTAAACTTTTGTAATTGAGAATATGTTTTTTACAGTGATCCGTCCTTTTGCTGTGGAGTCTCGGTAACCAGCCACTGTATATCGAGGGGGTCGGTAACTGGCTTCTCAATGTATGCCTTTGTGGTCTTGAAGCCAATATCTTTACGTTTACCGTAGAAACCAGTGCAAGACAAATACAAAGGGATAATGATTGAAATACTTACTTTCAACAATAGTGAGATGTTTCATTATCAAATGGAATGAGGAAAGTACATCTCTATGCATACATGTCCATGTGTATGTGAAGTCATAAATGATGCAATATTGTAAGGCATAAGGAAAAGACAGCTATATGCTTGTATCTCGAGTGTGCATGTCGAATGCAATACAACACAGTGATAAAACCATATGCATACTCTCAAAATATCAATTCACTTAGTCCTCCCAGTCACTCAGTCCTCCCAATCACTCTGGCACTCTCTCTCTGGACTCGTACTCGCACTCAGTAGGTACCTTCACTCACTGTGGGTGTGCAGAATCCGGAGGAAAAGATCCAGCCCAAGTACTATAATAAGCCCATCATGGCGTGAGTCAATAAATCCTGCTGCGGCGTGCACCCCGATCCCGTAAATATCACTCACAAACAGGTCCATCAGCCTCACTCAGTCATCAATCTCTCCAGTCTCTCAGGCTCACAATGTCATGAAAATCAGCCCAAAAATGATGACATGATGTATTAATAAATAGCAACAGAGACTGAGATATGATATGCAAATGAATAAGTATGGCTGAGTATGTAACTGCAATTTAAGCAAATAACTCCACAACAGATATGACCTCAGTGGGTCCCAAGAGAATAAGCATATAGCCTAAACATGGGTTTTAACACGGATCAAGGCTCAATTACTCTAACACGTAGAAATATCATAGATAAAAACAAGATTAGGTAACTACACAGTACCATAGAAACAACCGAGTCATAACTCACACGGTGCATGCCCACACTCCCGTCACCTAGCATGTGTGGCACCTCAATACCAAACACATAACATGTATATACGGGGTTCATACCCTTAACACCAAGTTTAGAAGTGTTACTTACCTCGAACAAGCCAAATCCAATACCGAGCAAGCCAAACGATGCTCCAAAAATACCATCCAACGCGACGTCTAAACGAATAAAATTAGCCAAATCTCAAGAACACAAATAATGCCAAAAGAAACAAACACAATCGATAGAGGTCGAATCTGTAATCAAAAGCCCAAAGTCAACAAAAAAATAAAACATGGGACCGCACCTCAAAACCCGACAAAACTCACAAAATCCGACAACCCATTCAATTACGAGTCCAACCATACTAGTTTCACTCAAATCCGACTCCATCGATGCTCAAAATTCGAAAATTCATATTATGACATTTGAGACAAAAATCCCCAATTTCTCATTTGAAATCATCAACCAAATGTCAAAAACAAGGATAGATTCATGAAATATAACAAAAAAACGCGTAGAGAACACTCACCCTAATCCATATGGTGTAAATCCTCTAAAAAATCTCCCAAATCTAAGTTCCCTAGCTCCAAAAATGTTGTAAAGAGCTTATAAAAAAAACTTCGCAAATAAAACACTACAGTGGTCGCTAAAAGTCCAAATATAGTCGCCAAAGGTGCGCACTAGAACTTGCTTGCACCAACAACTTGCTTTTTCACTAAAAAGACTCTAACTCCCTCATACGAACTCAGAATTCGACGATTCATGCTCCTATGAGTGGTAAATAATAATACAAACCTAATCGTTCAGTCGAAACTCAATTCGGAGCTCATTTTCTCAATGCGATACCAACTTCGCTCGTTAAATAATGAACTTATGCTTCGCAGTAAAAACCCAATCGTGACTTAATAAAATTAGACCAAACATTCCAGATCATTCCCATAAATCATTATCAAACTCCTTGAAGTCTCGAAATCGAACTCCGATCTCTAGGACTAAAAAATGGACCTTTAGATCATTATATGCTTATGCTCAAAACAATGCCAAAACACCAAACACATTCAAAACCCATTCGAAACACAACCGAGCCCCACGGGATCCTAACCAAATATATCAACAAGTCCGATAACATGATACAAACTTGATCGAGCGATCAAAACACAAAAATAACATCAAAACTACGAATCGCCACGAATTCAAGCTTTATAAAATCAAATCTTTTAATTTTCAAAAACTAATGGAAAATGTGTCTCTACGCACCTCAGAATAACTTCAAATTTTGCACACAAGTCATAAATATTGTTACGAAGCTGCCCGAACTCTCGGAATCCAAATCGGAGCCCGGTATAAACAAAACAAACATTGTTGCGGGGAAACAAACAATACGATACAATGGCTAACAACCATCCAAATAAGCTATAAATTTTCTGATTTATGATCATAACGAAGCATTCACCGTATTTTGAGACCATTGCAACAACGGAAATCACTTTTAGTAATATTGAAAGTTCACTAGAAATCAATCAAAACAAAGCCTAAATCCCAGGAAGGGAAAGCAAAGCCTCTTCTAGCAAGGTATTACATTCTATTAGAAGCTAATGAAGCTTGTTTTTAAACCAAAAGACACCTTTGTTCTGGTCACCTTCATCTTGCTCAACGTAAACACATTCCTTTGCTTCTCTATACATGGCCTTCCAAATCGACGTCCCATCAAATTGATAGTAGTCACCTAGTATTGGTTTTATCGCGTTTGTGGCTTCCATTGCATGATAATGTGGCATAGTTGAGAACAAATGGTGCGCGACATGAGTGTCTGTGATGTTGTGGAATACCTTGTTGAGAATGCCATAATCTCGGTCAACTGTGGCTAGAGCACCCCTCAACCAATCCCATTCGGATGAATCGTAATGAGGTAATGAAGGGTGTGTGTGTTGCAAAAATGTGATCAATACGAGGAATCCGTTGACAATGAGCAATGGACATCCATAAACACAGACAACCCAAGCAAGTCCTTTTGCTGCCACAAGATGGTAAAGTCCAAAGAGTACAGCAAAAATACCAGCAGCAGAAACAAAGATCTGAAGGCGCTCACGGTCTGAGTAGATAGGGCTATTAGGATCAAAGTGGCAAGCGAATCTGTCATAAGGTCGGCCTGAAAGATTGAACATCAAGTATAGAGGCCAACCTACACTGAGCTGGACAATGAGCATAAGGATTCTGCCTGGTGGATTGTTAAGATAAGTGGACAACCAACTAATACCCGACTTCACCTTAGGTACAAATACTTCATCGCGATCCATAGAACCTGTATTAGAATGATGGCGACGATGACTGTATTTCCAAGAGAAATAGGGGACAAGGAGAGAAGAATGTAGGAGAAAGCCAACAGTATCATCAAGCCATTGATAGTCACTGAAGGCATGGTGACCACATTCGTGGGCAATGACCCAAATTCCTGTAAGATTACAGCCTTGGAAAATCCAGTAAAGCGGCCAAGCAATGTAGGAGAGATTGTAAGGCAGGAGATGGAAATAGTTGGTCGCGGCATAGTAGAGGAGAAAGGCTATTGTAAGGTCATAAACAACATAGGAGAAAGAGTGTAGGACAGATCGCTTGAAACAATGGGGTGGGATGGCTTTCTTGATCTCACCAACAGTGAAGGGTGGTTTCGAATGGGGTACTCTTTGGAGGACATTAGACTTGGAGTTCTTGCCCTCAGATGGAACCGACATTCGACCTCCAGCACCCATTGTTTAGTAACCTGCCCAATATAATGACAGCATTATTATAAGAAAATGTTGCTCTTTTAAATCATGGCTCACCATGCAACTTGATTCATTCAAAGTACTTTTGAGCATGACCAACAAGGAAAGAGACAAAGTAGTGAGCATTAAGTAATAAAGAACAGCAGTATCAAGGAAAATCCTTGCATGAGGCCATCAACTTGTTTTCTTCTTGAGTAGGTTAATTTTATGAGGTAGTAAACGAAACTTTAATACTAGTGAAAAATACCCTATGTTGCTCGGACTCTACGAAAATATCAAGGGGTGCGTGTTGGATCCTTCAAAAATAGTGTATTTTTGGAGAATCCGACACGGGTGCAACAACTGTTTTGAATAGTCCGCGCAACATAGAAAATACGTAGGAATTTTTGTTCTTGGGTCAGAACTTTCTTCGAAGCAACCTCTTTATAACAACCTCGTTTGTTTCGAATATTTTTGTATGTTATAGCAAAGTGCTGTTATAGAGAGCATATATTATAACATAAAAATTGATTTAAAAAAATTTGACTTTTAGGTGAGTATTGTTTTATAAAGATATAGAAGGTCTGACTGTATGTGACAACCTTATCAATTAAATAAAGCAGAAGAAAACAACTTTCTCGCCTGACAATTATTAATGAGTCAATCAAGGGAAATAAAGAACTACTTGGGCGGTCATTAACTATTGAAAGCTGCGAAGCTCGAAGACAAAAGAATTGTTTTTAAAAAAAATGATGGACCACAAAATCAGGGGCAGATTTATTACAGGACACATGAACTCGTAGTTTTTCCGTAATATTAAATATTCTATATATATATTTTCAATATTGGTATAATATTAATTATTGACGTTCATACTTCAATGACGTTGAATGGTGTACTTTATTAAAAGTTAAATTATTTACCAAGAAAAATAAGGATCAATTCCCACTAAATATATTTTTATTCGCCTTTAGGACATAATCTGGCAGAATAGACAAAGGAAACCAAAAGCCGGCAAATCACACCAGTTAATTTAATAAAAGTGGGTTATTTGATGCAAAAAAAGTTAACGAACATGTTACAAGGTCACATCAGATCCAGTGAGCATGTTATTGGAAAATGTCAAGTTCAATACGAATACACGTCCCAATTCAATATATTATATTCCTTTCGTGCAGTGGTCGAGACAGAATTTTTTTTAATAAAAAATTAAAAATAATTATAACTAGTAAGAATTAAATTAATAACTTTTCAAAAATTTTGAGCCCCCTAACCACTAAATTATACTTTTGAGATTTGTTAAAGGGACCAACAAAAAATAAAATTATGCAACTAGCTAGACATAATTATGGCACATTAGGAAATGCCTTTTTATTTATTGGTCCTGAAAATTAGATCTACAAAACAATAGTGCTATGCATGTGACTAAACAATATTAGAATTGGATAAGCTACAAATTTTGAAAAAATACTCCACTGAGATTTGCAATTAGTTTTTGAAAAAAGAAATTTCAACAGTAAATGTTTACAAATTACCAAAAATACACCACCCTAGGTAAAACAGATCACCACAAATCTCAAAATACTACTTCTTCATGTCCATTTTAATTAATTTTTGGTCGCTTTAACACATATTAAGAAATTAAATAATAAAATTGATGATATTAATCGTAATTTATTTATTAAAAATATAATAAATACTCCTAGAATCTTTATACACTTTGAGAAAAAAAATGTTAATATAAAAAACCATATATCTGCCTAGATCTTGTTCCATCCACATTTCAATCCCACTGGGACAATCAGTACATTAAATCATAGCATAAAACAAGAACGCTGATAACTTTTTAGATTTGAATATAAGTAACAGTCAATACCATAGATCCATAGCTACTGTATATATTAAAAATGAAAAAGGAAAGTACCTGACACAACTTAACTCCTCTTTCTAAAAATTTCAAAGGA
>ML299455.1:1861-37510 GCA_005239495.1 Nicotiana undulata | reverse complement strand
GTTTATAACTTATCTGCAAAATTTGAAGTCATTCCGAGTGGTTTAGTCCGGCTCGGCGCGTTGAAGTGAATTCTAGAACTTCAAAGTTCTTAAGTTTTGAATTCAGGGGTTTTGGAGGGTGATTTTGAGTTTTAGCGTTGTATTGAGTGTTCCGTGAGCTCGAGCAAGTCCGTTTACTGATTTGGGACGTGTTGGTATTTTTGGACAGGGGCTCGGGTGGGCCCAGGTGCCTCCCAGACCCCGCGCGAGGCCAAAAACCAGCACAAAGCACTGCTGGTGCATAGCAGCTGGTGTGACTGCAGGTGCGGTTGCCTAGCCGCAAGTGCGGGACCGCCCCTGCGGTCCCAGCCTCGCAAGTGCGATCCTCAGCCCCTTGCCCAAAGTCCGCAGGCGCGTGACCGCAGGTGCGGTCCAGGCCATCCCAGGTGCGACCTTTCCGCAAGGGCGACCAAAATTCCGCAGGAGCGGGACCGCTGGTGCGGCTCCCAACTCCGCAGGTGCGAGCCCAGGGTCCCAGGCCCTTTTCCGCAATTGCGATCTTTTTCTCGCAGGTGCGGAAACCCCTGTTGGCAGGCCCCTTAAATACTGCAAAATTTCGGGTTTTCCTCATTCCTTCCATCTTCAAACTCCATTAGAGGGCATCCATGCTTGGGGCATCACCTTCCACGACCACCCACTATAAGAGGTAAGTAAAACCGCACAAAACTTCTAATTTTAACAATAATTCCTAGCTTAACTCACTACTAAATCACCTAAAATCATTGAATTAGGAAGTAAACTTTAGGGTTCTTAGGAATTTCGTGATTTTCCATGTTAGGCCATAAATTCTTGAATAAATTACATAACTTCGATCCTTAGACTCCGGGTAATTGATTCCTTCATGAATTTTCAAAAATCTAAACGTGTGGGCCCGGGGTCGAATTTTAGTATTCTCGGAGGAATAGTAGGAAATGTATAATTTGGTTTAGGAATTGGTTTATTGAGTACTTATTGATGTTAATAAATCCATTATGTCTAGATATTCCCGATTCGGAGTCGGATTCGAGAGGAAAGGCTGTTATTGAGGCTTGACTTGCAATTTTTGGAGCCGAGGTAAGTGTTTGACTTAACCTCAGCTTGAGGGGTTAGTTATAAAGTCTTATTTGCTATGTGCAACTCATGTCCAACGTATAGGCGTGGTGACGAGGGCCTATGCGTTGCGGCAAGTATGCCCGTGAGTTAATTGTGATAAAATTTGCTATGTTCCTAATATTCCCCGCACTATGAGTAAATTATGAATTAAAAGTGATACTTGATGTTGTTTCATGACGTGGAGAGTTATTGAGTTATTTTCTCCAGATGAGGCTTACACTGTCGGAATTGTATTACTGATGCGAGGTCGGTTATAGCTGAGACCCTTGTCGGGCATTTGTTGATGTTTTAAATGATGATTTCTCTTTGCCGGAATAATAGAATTGTATTGAATACTTCTATGCACTTGAGACTTTGTGTTGTTGACTTTCATATTATTGTTGCCTTGTATTTTTATTATTCGTCGCACGAGGGGACATGCCGTGTTGACCGAGTGTTATTATATATGCACGAGGGGACATTCTGTGCCGAGTGACTGTAAGGTTATGCACGAGGGGACATTCCGTGCCGAGCGTTGTTATATATGCACGAGGGGGCATTCCGTGCCGAGTGACTGTGAGGTTATGCACGAGGGGACATTCTGTGCCGAGTGATTGTGAGGTATGCACGAGGGGACATTCCGTGTCGAGTGTTATTATATATGCACGAGGGGACATTCTGTGCCGAGTGAATGTGAGATTATGCACGAGGGGACATGACGTGCCTTTCCTGTTCATTATATGTTTAAGAAGCTATATTTATGCCTTGTCTTTACGTTTTATTTGTTACCTTGTACTGCTGTGTTAGCATGCTGTTACCCTACCTCCCCAGCATGTTCTCCCCGTATCTTTCTTACTTGCTTATTTGTGTTGCCATTTTTCCTGCTATTATATAAAATTGCACAGGTACATATGTAGTGTTGGTCCTAGCCTCGTCACTACTTCGCCGAGGTTAGGCTCGACACTTACTCAGTACATGGGGTCGGTTGTACTGATGCTACACCTGCACTTCTTTATGTTGTGCAGACTACGCAGCCGGACCCGGAGATCACTAACGATTGGATCATCTCATTCAGCCACACAGGAGACTCGAGGAAGACCCGCAGACGTTCGTGGGCCTTGACGTCACCTTCTACTTTCACCTTTTAGCTCTGTCTTACTTTGTATTTCAAAGACAGTCTTATGTACTTATTTCAGACCTTTTGTTTGTAGTAATCTCTTAGATAGTCCGTGAGTATGTGACACCAGTTCTGGGATTTGTTTATGGGTTTCATTTCAAAAGTGCTATGTTGTATTTTGGTTATTTTGTTAAACTTCATGTGGTGGGCCATCGTAGCCTTAGTTATCTGGTTCGTATTTGTTGTTAATGAGTTTTATTCAGTTCAAACGTTGGCTTGTCTAGCGGGTTCAACGTTAGACGTAGTCATGGCCCGAAGGTGGGATTTCGGGTCGTGCAAACACCTTATTCAGCATTGTTCTTATGCACCCTACCAAACGACCCCGAAGTATCTAGGGTCTATTATCCAAGATAACGACGAGATTGATGAAGAAGTCGCACATCGCATCAGAACGGGATGGATGAAATGGAGGCTAGCTTCCGGTGTTTTATGTGATAAGAATGTGCCGCCAAGACTTAAGGGTTAGTTTTATGGAGTGGTGGAAGTTAGACCCTGTGTTCTTATCATATTCCGCTAATTTAGAAATGTATATTTTTACCAAATAATATTAGGAGGAAGCACAATCAAAATTTGAGAATATTTCAAAGAGTAAAAGCGTAAATTTCCAAAAAGAAAAGTCAAGATAAAAATGAAAGAAAGTAATGTTTACCTCGAAATACGAGTAACAATTAAACTTGTAATGTGATTATAAATATACATGATCTAATTCAATACCAATGGATAAATAGATAAATAAATAAAGGAATTAAATGATTGAAATGGATCAAAATAGTGTAATCGCAAGTTATCGACCTCGGTTTGAAATAGACTCGAGATCAAATGTTAAGAATCACAAGAATAATAAGAACAATACGAACAAAATGGATAATAAGAGCAGCAGAGAATTAAGAGCGAGTAAAAGAGCAGAGTGTTTGTATTTCTCAATAGATGCGTATGTGATTCGTGTGTCCCTTACAAATGAACAAGGTTCCTCTTTATATAGTAGAGGAATCCTAAATAAGGGTATAACTCTAAATTCGGAAGTAAAATACATGATTGATATCCATAACCGTTAATGGTTTTGCCAATTTCGAGATTCTCGTTGAGATTGGTGGTCGATTACGGTTATCTCGTTATTCCGTTACTTCGGAGTCGATTTAGCCTGATCTCGATCCCTCAGTCTTTGTGTTCTTCAAGCTCGAACTTGCTTCGATACTGACTCACTCTCGAGGCATACCCTCGAGCCCGTAAAATCGGGTGTGGTCGATTTTAACCGTATACAGATAGTCTCCGTGTTTCTTAGAATGAAATGATAAGAAAGGATTTGAGCTGCGATACCTTGATACCTCGATCATGATGTCGTCTCCATGATGTAAGCGATGGATGTGACCGAAACATCCCGTCGGTGCGGTTCCAAAAAACCATCAATGCATGTCAGTCATCGGTCGGCCACTAGCGATACCGAACCGTCGTTTTAAACCTATAAATACCACATCTTTAGTTGATTCAAGCTTTACTTTGCTTGATCATAAACTCTTGAGTTCCCAATCCTTATTATCTTTCTCACATCGCCGCTTATTACGCCATCGTTGTTTTCACCGGAGCCACCAGTTTTACACCTTCTTTATACTTCCTTCACATACACAAATGGTAAAAACCTCCAAAACAGTGCCGCAAAAAGAGAAAGCTTCATCTTCTTCTTCCTGGACAGCCAGCGATAAGACGCCGGTGGAACCTCGTATCGAGGTATGTGTCCTAGGGCCAATTGACTTAACTCCCGAATTCAAAGTCGAAAGGCCCTCCTCAGTCCCAGGTCGTTGTAAACCCATGTCCCGATACAACTCCTCAATATCAAAAGGTGACCTCGAATGGGTGAAGGAGGACTGTGGTTTGGAAAATATGGAAGTGGTGCTTCCTTCCCACGAGGAGGATATCACAACTTACGTGAAAGGGTACCTTAGTATGTATACCAAACCTTTCACTCTAAGTATGGGTCGTGTGGACCCGGTCATACTCGATTTCTGCCGCCAGTATCGAGTCCCTCGGTCAAATCTATCCCTCGTTCTGGCGTATCGTCAACCTGATCAGGTTTTTTTCAAGAAAGGTCGAGGGAATGGCCTTCACCCTCGACCATCTGATAAGACTATATAGCCCACGCCTTTATCGAGGTGGGTTAATAAAGATGCAGTGCCGAGCTACGAAGACGGTGTTCTCAAGTATTGATGAAGACAAAGACCGAGGTTGGATGGGCTGATTCGTCCGAATCAAGACCTCCGATTTTATTCCGGTCGAGAAAATGCCATTTTGAAGAATGGAATATGAAATGTAAGTACGACTTTGATTCGGTTATTTTACTATTTTACCTTCTTTATTCCTTTGCTGACTCATGTTCTCTTCTTACGATGTAGCTTCTCCTTGGTTTTCCGGTGCAATTCCGGATCTCAAAGGCTCGGTTCGGCAGCTAGCCTCCACCTCTACTTACGCCGAACGTAGCTGGCTCGATTTGGCCAAAGGCCAATGGGAAGCCAAAAACCACGGTAAGTACCTTTGCTTGTACAACGAAGTTTTCCTGGTGGTAGTCCTTACTAACTCGGTTCCTTTACGTGCAGGCCTTGGTGAAAATATAGTCATGAGGCCACCTTCGACTATGGAGGAGGAGGCGTCGAAGCCGAATAAAGAGAGGAAGAGGAGAAGGACTTCCCCCTCCGACACCCCCAAGCGAAGAAAAAGTAAAGCTCGAAAGCCGAAAACCGAGCCCTCTGCTCCTTGTATCGATAAAGGCAGTGAAGATGATGACTGCCAGCTGGTAGCTCGAAGTACTGGATATGTCGAGACGGTGGGGCTCGAGGTGGCCCCTCATTGGCCCGAGGACATTTCGGAGGAGGGTCCGAGTAAAGTCCCCGAGCCGGGTTATGAAGATGCCCTCCGCCGTGATATCCAGTCGGCAGATGTGCCCAAAGGGTCTAGTCCCGAGCTCTTCAGAAAGAAGATAATCTCCCAAGTGATTCACTTGGGATAATCAACATCGGTGACTCGTCGCTTGGTCCCTCATTCTCCGAGGGGAAATTCCAAGAAGCTCGAGCCATGGGCAATCCTGATGTGGGACGGGCCCATGAGTTCCGGTATTGCTTCGCCGGAGTCGTCGATGGTCTTTAGCTAGAGGCTTTGTTCGTGTTTGACGAGGCCCAGCGGTTTCTGAAGCAAGTAAGTTTATTTTCTTTGTCTTTACATTCATGTTCACTTCATATTCCTTCAAGCCTAACCATTTTCTTTGTATATAGGCCATGATGCTTCATCGGAAGCATCTTCGAAATACAAGGCTGAGCTATCTCGGCACCAGGCAGATCTCAAGAAGCGCGTAAAGGAGAGGAATGGCCTCAAACTCCTCTACGTTCAAAAGGAGGAGGGGATTTTGGCCCTTCGAGCTGAACTCACGACAAGATCGGTCTGATCTCGTCGAACAGGTAACGTAACTTTGCAAGTTTTGCGAAGTGTTAGTTCAAATTTGGCTACTAACCCTTCTTTCTTATAGTTTCACCAGAAGAGTGAGCTGGTGCAGAAGCTTCGGGAAGAGGCCAAAATGAAAGAAGCCAAAATTCTGGGCTGGAGGCAGCATATGGAGTGCCTCACCTCGAAGAAGGACACACTTCGGTCCCAACTGGCATCAATCAAAAGCCAGCTTCAAGATATGAAGGAGGAGAACTCGGCCCGAGCTCGGAAGGTTGAAGAGCTCGAGGCTAAGCTGACCGCCGAGCTATCTAAGTCTAAGCATGAAGTAGAGGCACTTGTGGCCTCTTACCGATCTGATGTCGAGGTTTCAAGTCTTCGGGCACAGTGATCTCCGCTGCAATTGATATTAGATTGTTGTGCGCAATTGACCATGCTAGTAGGCAATCTTGGAGGGAGGCTCTCGAAGAAATACACGTTTGTGGCTTCAACCTATCGGCTAATATTGAAGATGCCAAAGTTTTGGAAGCTGAGGTCGCAGCTTTGCATTCCGATGAAGAAGAATCAGCCAGCGGGTCCGAGTTCGGAGAAGGAGACGATGAGGCCATTGAAGAAGATGCCCCTAGAGAAACTGCTCGAGAGGAAACCGTCCTCGAGGGGACTAGACCCGATCGTAGTTAGGTTATAACTTCTTTTCTTTTCTCTTTTGTAAGGCTTTGACCAGCCCCTTGTACATGGTTTTTGGTATAATAGAAAAGTTCCTTTTGATGCCTTCATATATTTCTCTTTCATGCTTTCATATGTTTATTTTCCTTCATTGATAACATGGAAATTTTTTATTGTTGTAGTTTAACTTGTGACCGAAATAAATCTTTAAGATTCTCGTTTTTATGAGGGCAAGTCCCCGAGTTCGAAACTCGTTTGAGACCTTATCTCGGGGTTGGCTCGATCGAACTGACCGACGAGTTATCTTTAATAACCAAGTTCGAATGAGTCTTGAGTTTTAGCATAAAGTGAACCCTTAGGTTTTCATCAAATGATTGTTAAGTATTTCGAGCTCGCCGATATATACCCTTTAGGTGAATCTTCGAGTTGTGCTTAACATTTGTTTGAGCTCAGAATAACTGAACCCTTGGGTTCAAATCGAGTGAGAGCGAGATCTCGAACTCTAATTGTATAGGCCCTTAGGCTTATTAGATCGTCCCTTGGGCTCTTTATATTGGCACTTAGGCTCTTTAGATCGTCCCTTAGGCTCTTTATGTTTGGCCAATTTGGCCTCAAATAATGGCTATTATTTCCCCCTTTTCGTCTAAAAGACTTAGTAAAAATTTCTTTATGCCTTAGCATGTGTTTTTTGTACCTATTGGGTTTTCCGAGGCTGATATTATCAAAGCCTTTAAATTATTCGAGGGTTGATTTTATCGAAGCCATTTTTATTTGCTTTGTCGAGGGTAGTCTTATTTAACCAATTTTCAAAGTATTTGAAGGCCTTTAGTTTATGGCGGAAGTCGGACGTCTTTGAGCCTCATTATTTCGGTCGTCGCCTTTTATGTGATTGTAGTCTTTACTATGGTCGTAGCCTTCGAGTATGTCTCTTTGACGTGTTTCTCGATAATATTTTCGAAATTGTAGTCCCCGAGTGTGATGGTCGTGGCCTATATATCGAGGGGTGCCTCTTTGAGGTCTTAATATTTCAAACTTAGATAGCTCGAGTATGCAGTCCCCGAATGTTCGAGGTATGTTGTACTTGGCCCTTGAGCCATTTTTCACAAGTGTTAGTTTTGCACAAAAGATCAAAATCGTAAGTACATGACTCGTATAGTAGAAATTCTACTTCAAACATGAGATGTTCGAGAAAAGAGGGNATTTTGTTTATTGCGGAATTCAGACATCTCTGAGCTGTGTTATTTTGGTGTAGCCTTTAATATGGTCGTATCCTTTATAGTGGCCGTAGCCTTCGGGTATGTCTCTTGGACTTATTTCCTGATAACATTTTGAACTTGTTCGAAATGTTAGTCCCCGATTATAATGGACTTGGCCTATATATCGAGGGGTGCCTCTTTGAGGTCTTGTGACTTAGAACTTAGATAACTCGAGTATGTGGTCCCCGAGTGTTAGAAGTATATTTGCACTTGGCTCTTAGGCCGTTTTACACAAGTATTAGTTTTGCATAATAGACTTGAATCATAAGTATGCGATTTGTATAGTAGAGAATTTTCTTCGAGACACGAGATGTTCGATAAATAAAGAATGCTTCTTTGGATAACGAAAGAATACTTTTTTGGATAATTTATACATGCGCACATATCTTATCGTTGGGACTCGGCTAATTTATATGGACACGGTTCATTCAACCGTTTGGAACATTACAAAAATTTTCCTATCGAGACTCATTGACACAAGGTACATTTCTCGAACACATAACATCTGAGGGTGATGCCCCCCAATATTTGAGGTTGATTACAAAGAAGCCTTAGATACTGTTGAATTATCTTGAGGTAGCACATAGTTGTTGCCTCGTTAAAAACCTCGCCGGAAAAACCCATTTGGGATAAAAACTGATCGAAGGGAAAAAGAGTGCAACGCATACTTTAAAACCTAAGGTCTCGATTTCTTGCATCGGATCCCTACAATAAGTCATTTTCAAATGTTTAGGTAAATGAAAGAAAAAAGAAAATCGTACCTTAGCAATAATACCTCTTGAGGAGTGATATGTTCCAATTATTTGACAATGGTTCGCCGTTCATTATTACGAGCTTGTAAGATCCTTTCGCGACTATGCCGAGGATTTGATAGGGTCCTTCCCAATTAGGACCGAGTTTCCCTTCATTAGGCTCTCGATTATTGATGGTGACTTTTCTTAAGACTAAGTCCCCGACTTTGAAGTGTCAAAGATTGGTTCTTCTTTTGTAATATCTCTCAATTCGTTGCTTTTGTGCGGCCATTCGAATGAGTGTCGCTTCTCATCTTTCATCTAACAACTCGAGACTGGTACATGGCCTCGTGGTTTGATTCATCCATTGCATGTCAAAACCTGACGCTGGGCTCCCCGACTTCGATCGGTATCAAGGCTTCAGAGCCATGTACTAAAGAAAACCGATTTGCTCCGGTAATGGACTTCGATGTAGTCTGATATTCCCATAGAACCTCGGGCGATATTTCTCTCCACTTCCCTTTGGCTTCGTTTATCCTTTTCTTCAAGTTTTGGATGATAGTCTTGTTCGTCGACCCGGCTTGTCCATTACCACTAGGGTGATACGGTGTCAATAGTATTCTCTTTATTTTGTGGTCTGTGAGGAATTTTGTTACTTTGTTGCCGACGAGCTACTTGCCTTTATCACATACTATTTCCGCGAATATCCTGAATCGACATGTGATGTGATTCCATATAAAGTCGATCACTTTTTTTTCTCTAACGTTTTCGAAGGCCTGTGCTTCAACCCAGTTAGAGAAATAGTCAGTCATAAATAATATGAACTTAGCTTTACCTGGTGCCGATGGCAGAGGACCGACGACGTCTATTCCCCATTTCATGAATGGCCATGGGGATAGGACCGAATGAAGTTGTTCACCAGGCTGGTGAATCATTGGCGCAAATCTTTGACATTTGTCACATCTTCAAACGAACTCCGTAGACTCGTTTTCCATGCTATCCCAATAATATCCTGCTTTGATGACCTTTCGAACTAGTGACTCGGCGCCAGAATGGTTTCCACAAGTGCCTTCGTGGATTTCTGCAGAACATAGTCACTATCTCCCGGTCCCAAGCATACAACCAATGGACCATCGAACGTTCTCCTATATAACATTCTGTATTCATCCAATGTGAATCGATCGGCTTTGGTCCGTAAGGTCCTTGATTCTTTGGGATCCAATAGTAGCTTCCCGTTCTTCAAGTATTCGATGTATTTGTTTCTCCAGTCCCAGGTTAAGATTGTAGAATTTATTTTAGCATGTCCTTCATTGATTATAGATCGAGAGTTTGACGACAGTCACTGAGATGATCTCATCTTCGTCGACCAATGACCCTAAATTGGCAAGTGCATCGGCCTCACTATTGTTTTCTCGAGGTACATGTTGTAGTGTCCACTCCTTGAAGAGGTGCAAGGTGACCTGCAATTTGTTTAAGTTCCTCTGCATCATGTCCTCTCAAACTTCGAAGGTTCCGTTTACCTGGTTAACTACTAGTAGGGAGTCGCACTTAGCTTCAATGACTTCCGCTCCCAAGCTTTTAGCTAGTTTGAGACCTGCAATCATAGTCTCATACTCAGCCTCGTTGCTAGTCAGTTTGGCAGTTTTAATCGATTGTCCAATAACATTGCCCGTAGGCGGTTTTAAAACAATACCGAGTCGGGACCCTTTCACATTCGAAGCGTCGTCCGTGAAGAGAGTCCATACCCCCGATGATGTACCCGATTTAAGTAGAAGTTCCTTTTCCACTTCGGGTACGAGGATTGGCATAAAATCGGCCACGAAGTCTGCTAAAATTTGAGACTTAATGGTCGTTCGGGGTTGATATTCGATATTGTACCCGCCAAGTTTGACGGCCCATTTGGCCAATCGACCCGATAATTCAGGCTTGAGTAAAAACTTTTGGAGTGGATAAGTGATGATCACACATATAGGATGACACTGAAAATTTGGCTTTAACTTTCTAGATGCGCTTATTAATGCAAGTGCCAATTTTTCAAAATGTGGATACCTACTTTCGGCATCTCCTAAGGTTCGACTCACATAATAAACAGGAAACTGCGTACCTTGTTATTCTCGAAATAATACACCACTTACCGATATCTCGGACACTGCCAAGTATAGGTATAGCTTCTCCTCTACCTTCGGAGTGTGGAGCTAAGATGAGCTCGATATGTATCGTTTTAATTCCCCTAATTCTTGCTGACATTCTGGGGTCCATGTAAAGTCATTTTGCTTTTTTCTTCGATCTGATGATCTCAAAATAAATTGGCTAGGGCAGTTATCCATTCGGTTAGCCTCTGAACGTCTTTCACACTGTCCACGACGGTGATTTCCTCGATGGCCTTGATCTTATCGAGGTTGATCTCGATTCCTCGACTTGATACCATGAAGCCAAGGAATTTGCCCGAGCCAACCCCGAAAGCACATTTTTCGGGGTTAAGTTTCATGTTGTACTTCCTCAAGATTTCGAACGTTTCCTTCAAGTGAGTTAAATGGTACTCTGCGCGTAGGGACTTAACTAACATATCGTCAATGTAAACTTCCATTGATTTACCTATCTATTCTTTGAACATCTTTTTAACTAGGTGCTGATATGTAGCTCCCTCTTTTTTAGCCCGAAGGGCATTACATTATACAATAAGTTCCATACTTAGTGATTAAAGAAGTCTTTCTTGATCCTCTAGGTCCATCTGGATCTGATTGTACCTAGAATAGGCATCGAGAAAGGTAAGTATCTCATGGCCGCCCGTGGCATCGATCATCCAATCAATGTTGGGAAAGGGAAAAGAGTCTTTCGGACATGCCTTATTCAAGTCCTTATAGTCTACACACATTCTAAGTTTGTTCCCCTTTTTGGGGACTACGACTATGTTAGCTAACCATTCGGGATATTTTACTTCCAGAATTGACCCTATTTTAAGAAGTTTGGTTACCTCCTCCTTTATGAAGGCGTGCTTTACCTCGGATTGAGGTCTTCTCTTTTGCTTTACTTGTCTGAACTTGGGATCCAGGCTCAACCAATGAGTTGTTATCTCGGGTGGGATTCCTGTCATGTCTAAATAGGACCATGCAAAGGAAACCATGTTATCAATAAGAAATTGAATGAGTTTTTCCTAAGCTCGGGGGTCAACCCCGTTCCCAGGTATACCTTTTGTTCGGGCAGATACTCGATCAATATCACTTGTTCCATCTCCTCGACCGTTGACTTGGTTGCATCCGATTCTTCGGGAACGACGAAAGTTCGAGGAGTGAGAAAATCCTCTTCTTCATCTTCGATTAACTGTTTTTCTGATTCGGTCGAAGCTGGGGACAGTGATTGCTATTTGGCCGCTTGTTTATCTTTGGTGCTCGATTTATCTAAGGTCGAAGGTGCTGATATCGGCATCACCTCATCGACTACAAACATTTCATGTGCAGCGTATTTCTCCCCATAAATTGTTTCCATGCCATCCACTATTGGGAATATCATCATTTGGTGAAGGGTCGATGGTATTGCCCTCATGTTGTGGATCCAGGGCCTTCCGAGTAGTGCATTGTATCTCATGTCGCCTTTGATGAAATGAAATTTTGTGTCTTGGATGGTCTCGGCCGCGTTCACTGGTAGGATTATCTCCCCCTTCGTCGTTTCACTAGCCATGTTGAAACCGTTTACGACTCGATATGTAGGTACAATCTGGTCTAGCAAGCCGAGCTGCTCTACGACCCTCGATCTGATTATGTTTGCCGAGCTACCTGAATCCACTAGAACACATTTAACTTGAATTTTCTTTAACAAAATATAAATTACCAGGTCGTCATTGTGAGGCTGAGAGATGCCTTTTGCTTCTTCGTCATTAAATGAGAGGGTGCCTTCGGGCACATAGTCTCGAGTCCATTTTTCTCTTCTGGCCGACACTTTGGTGCGTTTGAATATAAGCCCTTGTGTGATGTTGACCCCACCGACGATCATGGTAATAACATGTTGAGGTTCTTGTTGTTCATTCTTTCTACTGGCATCTCTCTCCTTGAAGTGATTTTTGGCTCGATCACTTAGGAATTCTCGAAGATGTCCTTCATTGAACAATAAATCTACTTCCTCTCTTAAATGTCTACAGTCTACGGTCATATGACCATGTGTGCCATGATATTTTCACATTAGATTTTGATTTCTTTGAGAAGGATCGGTTTGTATGGGTCTGGGCCACCTAGTGTCCTTGATCCTTCCGATGGACAATACAAGCCCCGATGCATCGACACTGAAATTATACTCCGATAATCGAGGTGCTTCCGTAGGATCCGCATATTTTTTGAAACCAGTTTTACTCATGAGTCCCGAGATTTCTGCCCTCGATATCCCCTTCGATCGTACCGGGCAGAATTGCGTCCCGTACCATTATTCCATCGATCTGAAACATATGGTTGATACCAATATTTATTCGGCCTTAATTCTCTATCAATATCTCTTTGGCTTTCACCCGTCGATCGATTTTGTTATACTGAACTTGAGGGGGTTCCCAGTTGGTCGTCCTCGACCCTAATTGTCGACTGATATCGGTTGTGAACTCTATTAAATTATGCTTCAACTGGTGTGATGTGATCGAACTCCGCTCGTTTAATCCCTGGGGGAAAGCATGAATGGACCAATCATCAGTAACTGGTGGTAATTCCATACGTTCCATTTGGAATCGAGATACGAACTCCCTTAGCATCTTGTTATCTCTCTACTTCACTTTGAAGACGTCTGATTTTCTCGTTGCAACCTTTATAGAACCAGCGTGTGCTTTTACAAATGAATCCACTAACATGGCGAACTAATCTATAGAATTCGGCGGCAAGTTGTGATACCAAATCATAGTTCCCTTCGACAGGGTTTCTCCAAACTTCTTCAACAACACTTACTCGATTTCGTCATCTTCCAAAGCATTTCCTTTTATGGCACACGTATAAGAGGTAATGTGCTCATTGGGGTCCGAGGTCCCATTTATTTAGGTATCTCGGGCATACATAAATTCTTAGGGATGGGCTTCGGAGCCACACTCGGAAGGAATGGTTTTTGCACAAACTTATTAGAGTCTATTCTCTTCAAGATTGGTGGTGCCCCCGCTATCTGATCAACTCGAGAGTTATAAGTTTCCACCTTCTTGTCGTTGGCCTCGATTTTCTTTTCTCCAGATTCTATTCTCTTAGTAAGCTCCTCGAGCATTCTCATTATAGCAGAGTCAGTTGTGGAAGTGTTATCACCCGATCATTCAGGCACTAGCTCGGTACGGCGACCAGCCTCTTGTTCGACCATATTTGTTGTCCTGTGTTGGTTTTGCAACTGAGCAATGGCGCTTTGTTGGGATTGCAACATTTCAAATATAACCTGGAGGTTAACACCTTCATCTCCTTTTCCCTGAGTAACTCTACCGTCATTTCGACCCTCTCTGTGTACGTTTCCATCAAGGTCCCCACCTAAATTCGCATTCAAAGCAAAATGTGAACTGACATCGGTCGGGTTGGCGGGTGGTGCTCCTCCGAGGTCGTCCTGTTGCACCTTAATTCCTGGAGCGATAACATTCTCGTTCTCTCCGTGGAGTCTGAAACCGTTGTTACTATGTGTAGCTGTGTTTTGTGAGTTTGACATGACTTAACCTGAAAACAAAATTCTTGAAAAGAAACAAGTGTAAAATAGTGTGTTATATCAAAATTAGCACTGAACAATAACTATTATCCTTAGCCTCACGATGGGAGCCAAATTGTTTACCTCGAAATATGAGTAACAATTAAACTTGTAATGTGGTTATAAGGATACGTGATCTAATTCAATGCAAATTGATAAATAGACTCGAGATTTGGAATAAATCGCAAGCTATCGACCTCGATTTGGAATAAACTCGAGATCAAACGTTAAGAATCACAAGAATAATAAGAACAATACAAAAAAATGGAAAATAAGAGCAGCAGAGAATTAAGAGCGAGTAAAAGAGCAGAGTGTTTGTATTTCTCCGTAGATGCGTTTGTGATTCGTGTTACAAATTAATAGGGTTCCTCTTTATATAGTAGAGGAATCCTATATAAGGCATAACTCTAATTTCGGAAGTAAAATACATGATTGATATCAATAATCGTTAATGGTTATGCCAATTCCGAGATTCTCGCCGAGATTAGTGGTAGATTGCGGATATCTCGTTATTCCGTTATTTCGGTGTCGATTTAGCCTAATCTCGATCCCTCGGTCTTCATTTTCTTCGAGCCTGAACTTGCTTCAATACTGACTCACTCTCGAGGCATACCCTCGAGCCCGTAAAATCGGGTGTGGTCGATTTTCACCTTATACAAGTAATAAAACCATGTGTTCTTGTAACCATATGCATTCGAAGTTAGACACACACAATACAATTAAACGCCAAACTGGGACCGATGTCTGATTTTATCACCCAAACACATACTATATTTTTAATGAAAGAATTACAAGAAAATACATATGACTTCACACCATAACAAAAAATGGCCTATGTTTTTAAGTTTTACCCGACTTATCCCATATTGTACATGTTTTGAAAGCACTAGCAAATTCAAAAATGTGTGTTCTTACAACCATTGCTTCTAAAAGCTATGGAACTAAATATGTGTTCTTTCAACCACTACTTTCACTCTCTCTTCTTCTCACATCTTCTACATATGCTTCAAGGGAGCATATATTTTCTGCTTCTCCTTTTGTGTCACGTGGTTGCGATATAAGAAAATTGAAGAGTAGAAGTTGTAATGACCCAAAACGCCATCCAAAGTAAATTTAGCTAAATCTGTGTTCCGAGTCTCCGCTCCGTTAATCTCATCTCGATATGCGTGCGCAGCCCAGGCGTGTAACCAGAAAGATTCTATGTGAAAATCTGATGAAAATGGAATTTTTGTGACAATTAAATGAATAAAGTTGACTTTGGTCAACAGTTTTGGTAAACGGACCCGGACTCAAGATTTGACGGTCCCAGAAGGTCCGTAGGGAAATATGGGACTTGGGCTTTATGCCCGGAATCGAATTCCGAGGTCCCAAGCCCGAGAAATGAATTTTTAAAGAAAATTATTTTCTGAAAATAATAAAGGTTTTTAAAAATGAACTTTGATGTGAAAATCGTGTTACCGGACCCGTATTATGGTTCCGGAGCCCGGAATAGGTTTAATATATGTTATGTGACTCATCTGTGAAATTTGGTGTAAAACAGACTGGAAATGACGTGTTTCGGATAAAAATCATAATAATTAAGCTTTGTGAAGTTTTAAGAAAATTCCATGAGTTTTGGGGTTTAATTCATTTATTTTGATGATGTTTCGATGATTTAAATACTTGAATAAGTTCGTAGGATGATTTGAGAGTTGTTTGTGTCTTTGGTTTTGAGTCCCCGAGGGCTCGGGTGAGTTTCGGGTAGCTAACGGGGTGTTAAAGAGTCAAAAATCTGGTGTTTTGGTTGATTTTCTGGTGTCTGGTGTGAGTCTCTATGCGATCGCATAAGCATAGCCGCGATCGCATATTGTTGGGCTGGGTGGGGTTACTGATGCTCTATGCAATCGCAAGGCCAGCTCCGCGATCGCATAGTGTACTAGGTAGGTCGGGGGTCTGGGGGTAGTTTGGTCAGTGCGGTCGCGATCCTTGCTCCGCGATCGCATAAGGTGAGACTCTGCAGCTCTGCGATCGCATTACCTCTCTTGCGATCGCGTAGGGTCAGCCAAGTCCTTCTCTGCGATCGCAGCCCCTCTTCCGCGATCGCAGAGAGCATTTTCGCCCAGTTAATTAAAAGGTCAAAAACAGAACCCATTACGGGATTTTTCCCATTTTTCACTTCCTTCTTCTCCTCCAACCTCCATTGAAGACCCCCCAAGCCAATTCTTCCCCCATAGCCTCTTTGGTAAGTGTTTCTAACATCAATTTCTTCCATTTTTCTTCCATAATCACTAGAATCTAGGCCTAAAATCATAAAATCAAAGTAGAAATTAGGGGTTTTGGGTAGACTAAGGTTTTTGGGAATTTTGGGTAATTCAACCCCAATTTGGGGTCGGATTTCAAAACAAATTATATATTTTAACTCGTGGGGGTATGGGTGATCGGGTTTTGGTCCGAGCCTCGTGTTTGGACCAAGTGGGCCCGGGGTCGAATTTTGGAATTTTTGAAAGAATGATAGGAATTATGTATTTAGGCTATGGGATTGTGTTATTGAGTCATTATTGATATACTTAAGTTAATTATGCCTAGATATTATTGTTCCCGAGTTGAATTCAAAAGGAAAGGCGGTGTTAGAGGGTTGATTGCTATATTTTGGACCTAAGGTAAGTGTTTTGCTTAACTTTGGTGAGGGAATAGGTATTGTATGCTATGTGCTAAGTGTTTATCATGTTCAATGCATAGGTAAGGTGACGAGTACCTATGCATTGTGTGTCAAGCATGCCCGTGAGTCTATTTTTCATAAAAATCCTGTTATTACTTCCATGTTCGTTATATTATGAACTTGCCTCTACTTGGAAGCCGTTATTGTTGGAAATCTTGGTTGATGAACCTATGATGTGTTGGTTTGATTGAAAACCCAATTGTTAAGGATATATTTGAAATGATTGGTTATAGGTGAGACCCTTGTCAGGCACTTGTTGTGAAATTGATTGATGATTTCCCTTTGCCGGGTGATATTGAACTGTATTTCCACTATGTTGTATTCCTTACCATTATATCTGTTATTGTTTTGGTGAGGAAGAGTGTAAAGCACGAAGGCTGATGTCGTTCCATGATATTTGATTGCATTGCATAGTGAGAGAGGGAAAGTAAAGCACGAAGGGTGATGTCGTGCCATAATTCACATTGATTATAAGCACGAAGGTTAATGTTGTGCCATGATTTATACTGCCTTACATTGTACATTGCATTGTGAGGAAGAGAGTAAAAGCACGAAGGGTGATGTCGTGCCATGATTTACATTTATTAAAAGCACGAACGTTTATGTCGTGCCATGATTCACATTGATTACATCATATTTTGCATAGTAAGGACGAGAGTAAAAGCACGAAGGGTGATGTCATGCCATTATTGCATTTCTGGCATATATATTTATTTCATTAGCAATTGTGCAAAGCCTTTCTTGTTTAGTCCTATATGTCAATTTAACTGCTTCATCTCACTTGTTCCCCCTTTACTGCTCCCGTATCCCTTACTTGTCTGTTTATTTCTTGCTTTGTCTTGTCCTTGTTACCTACTGTATAATAGGACAGGTTATCGTTATTGTCAAGTCTAGCCTTGTCACTACTTCGACCGAGGTTAGGTTCGGCACTTACTCAGTACATGGGGTCAGTTGTACTAATTCTACACTGCACTTCTTAATGTTGTGCAGACCCCGCATCCGTACCCAGTGGACCGCATTGAGGGAGTCACCTTCAGTCCACCCAGAGCTTCAAGGAATACCCGCTGGCGTTCGTGGTCCTTGGTGTCTCTCCTGCCTTTAGATTCCTTATTGTCTTATCTTTTCCCCTAGTTTCCAGACAATGATGTATTTCTTTTCAGACTCTGTATTTAGCACTCTGTTTAGACAGCTTGTGAGTTATGACACCCCCGTTTTGGGCTTATGCGACGCTATGTATTTTACTACTTCACTTTGCATTTTCGAATTTCTATTATATTTTCGCTGTTGAAATTCTAAAGTATTTCGTTTTTTCTGTTAAGATTTGTAAAGGTATTTTCTTTACTACTGTCGAATTGGGTTGCAAAAGTTAAATTATTTGTGCACGTTGGATTGTCTAGCGGGTTCAACGTTAGACGCAATCACGGCCTGAAGGGTGGGATTTCGGGTCGTGACAAGTTGGTATCAGAGCACTTGGTTGCTTAGGTCTCACAACTCACGAACAACCTGGGTAGAGCTTGAGGGATCGGTACGGAGACGTCTGTACTTATCCCCCAAAGGCTGCAAAGTTAGGAATAACTTCACATCTTTGATTCTCTGTCGTGCCAATTGAATCCTAAATACTAATTGAGTCTCTAATTACTCTCTCACAGATGGAGAGAATGCGTGCTTCCTCATCGACCGATCAGCAACCCGACCCTCCTATTGCAGCTCCTACGAGGGGCCGAGGACGAGGCCGTGCTAGAGTCTGGGGTAGAGCCAGAGCAGCAGCTCCAGTAGAGGACCCACAAGTAGACTATGCCGGCGAAGTCCCTGCTCGGACGGTTCCCGTCTAAGCAGCTCAGGTTCCAGAGGGGTTCATTGCTACCCTAGTGCTTCAGAACGCTCTAGTCCTCTTGGTGGGGCTTATGGAGAGTGTGGCTCAGGCCGGTCTTCTTCCTATTGCACCAGCTGGTTCTCAGGCTGGGGGAGGGACCCAGACTTCTGTTATTCATACCCCAGAGCAGGTTTCCACTCAGTTTCAGACTCCACCACCTCAGACAGCTGGAGTAGCTCAGCCGGGTATTGCGGCACCGGCAGCCGAGGGTGCAGCTATGTCAACAGATGCTCTATGGAGACTAGATCGGTTCACCAAGTTATTCACTGCCACTTTTAGTGGTGCACCGTCAGAGGATCCACAGGATTACTTGGACAGCTTTCATGAGGTTCTTCGGAACATGGGCATAGTGGATTCCAATGGAGTTGACTTCGCTACTTTTCGACTATCTGGCGCAGCCAAGACTTGGTGGAGGGACTACTGCTTAGCCAGACCAGCTGGGTATGCACCTTTGACTTGGGCTTAGTTCACAGAGGTATTTTTGGGGAAGTTCCTTCCCATTACTCAGCGAGAGGATCTTAGGAGGCAGTTTGAGCGCCTCCAGCAGGGATCTATGTCTGTTACTCAGTACGAGACCAGGTTCATCGCTCTAGCCAGGCATGCATTGATGATACTCCCCACTGATCGGGAGAGATTTCGGAGGTTCATTGAGGGATTGGCCCAGCCTATACGAATCTAGATGGCCAGGGAGTCGAGTACTAATATTTTGTTCCAGGATACGACCGATGTGGCCAGGAGGATTGAGATGATTTTGTCACATGGAGGTCGTCAGGGGGCAGACAAGAGGCCCCGTCATTTTGGTAGATTCAGTGGAGCCTCATCTGGAGGCAGGGATTCTTTCAGTAGGGGTCATCCACCCCGACCTTTTCAGTCAGCACTTCAGGTATCTCCCCGTGCACCGCCTGCTCCTGTTAGTGCACCACCAGCATCTATCAGTGCACAACCACTTCAGAGTTACCAAGGTGGTTATTAGGGTCGTCAAGGCCAGTTCCCAAGTCATCAGCCATAGCAGCAGAGATCTTGTTACAGTTGTGGTAGCCCAGGGCATATTGCCAGATATTTCCCCCGAGCTTCGAGTGGACCCCAGTATCAGGGTTCCCGTGCCTTGGTTCTCGCATCAGGTGCACCCTTACCCCCTCAGCCATCTAGGGGTGGTGGTCGTGGTGCTAGAGGTGGAGGTCATACTCACAGAGGTGGAGGGCAGGTCATGAGAGGTAGAGGTTAGCCCGTAGAAGGTATACCCAGAGATGCACAGGTTGGAGGGGCTCAACCCCGGTGTTATGCTTTTCCTGCTCGTCCTGATGCTGAGGCTTCTGATGCACTTATTACAGGTACAGTTTCAGTTTGCAGCCGAGAGGCCTCGGTGTTATTTGATCCGGGTTCTACTATCTCCTATGTGTCTTCATATTTTGCCCCCTATTTGAGCATGCCTCGTGATTCTTTGAGTACTACTGTGCATCTGTCTACATTGGTGGGTGATTCTATAGTGGTAGATCAAGTCTACCGTGCTTGTTCAGTATTTATTGGTGGTCTGGAGACTCAGGTCGATCTTTTGCTTCTGGATATGGTAGACTTTGATGTGATATTGGGTATGGACTGGCTATCTCCCTATCATGCTATCTTGGATTTTCATGCCAAGACAGTGACCTTAGCCTTTCCAGGAGTACCTCATTTAGAGTGGAGAGGGACTCCTAGTCAATCTTCTGGTAAGGTTATTTCTTATATGAAGGCTCGGCGCATGGTCGAGAAGGGTTATTTGGTCTATTTGGCCTATATTCGTGATTCTAATGCTGAGGTTTCTTCTATAGAGTCTGTGCCCGTGGTTCGTGAGTTTCCAGAGGTATTCCCTGCTGACCTTCCGGGTATGCCACCCGACAGGGATATTGACTTCTGTATTGAGGTAGCTGAGGGCACCCAGCCTATTTCTATTCCGCCGTATCGTATGGCTCCGCCAGAGTTGAAGGAATTAAAGGAACAATTACAGGATTTGTTGGATAAAGGCTTCATCAGGCCTAGTGTTTCTCCTTGGGGTGCTCCAGTATTGTTTGTCAAGAAGAAGGATGGCTGGATGAGGATGTGTATTGATTACCGGCAGCTGAATAAGGTTACTATTAAGAACAAGTATCCTTTGCCGAGGATTGACGATCTCTTTGACCAGCTTCAGGGTGCTACGGTGTTGTCTAAGATAGACTTGAGATCTGGTTATCATCAGCTGAGGATTAGGGGTTCTGATGTCCCTAAGACAGCTTTTCGCACTCGTTATGGTCACTATGAGTTTTTGGTGATGTCTTTTGGGTTGACTAATGCCCCCGCAGCATTCATGGAGTTAATGAACAGGGTATTCAGGACTTATTTGGACTCGTTCGTTATTGTTTTCATTGATGATATTTTGATATACTCTCGCAGCCGAGAGGAGCATGAGCAGCACCTTAGAGTCGTCCTCCAAACTCTGAGGGATAGTCAGTTGTATGCCAAATTCTCAAGTGTGAGTCTTGGCTGGGTTCAGTTGCATTTCTAGGCCATGTGGTTTCATCAGAGGGTATTCAGGTGGATCCCAAGAAGATTTCAGCAGTTAGAGATTGGCCTAGGCTCACTTCAGCTACCGAAATTCGGAGCTTCTTGGGCTTAGCTGGGTATTATCGCCGATTTGTGGAGGGATTTTCATCTATCGTAGCCCGGATGACTAGGTTGACTCAGAAGAGTTCTCAGTTCAGGTGGTCGGATGAGTGTGAGGCGAGCTTTCAGAAGCTCAAGACAGCCTTGACCACGGCACCAGTGTTAGTGTTGCCCACAGGTACATGATCTTATACCAAGTATTGTGATGCTTCGCGGGTTAGGCTTGGTGCAGCGTTGATGCAGGATGGAAAGGTTATAGCCTATGTTTCTCGTCAGTTGAAGATTCATGAGAAGAACTATCCAGTCCATGATTTGGAGCTTGCAGCTATTGTTCACGCTTTGAAGATTTAGAGGAACTATCTGTACGGAGTGCCATGTGAGGTGTTCACGGACCATAAGAGCTTGCAGTATCTATTCAGACAGAAGGAGTTGAACATGAGGCAGAGGAGATGTTTAGAGTTGTTGAAGGATTATGATATGACCATACTTTATCATCCGGGGAAGGCCAATGTGGTGGCCGATGCTTTAAGCCAGAAGTCAGCCAGCATGGGCAGTCTAGCTTATTAATCAGTCGGGGAGCGACCTCTTGCGTTGGATGTTCAGTCCTTAGCCAACCAATTTGTGAGATTAGAGGTTTCTGAGACTGGCAGTGTGTTGGCCCATACTCTAGCCCGTTCTTCCTTGTATGATTGTATTCGGGCCAGGCAGTATGATGATCATTACTTATGCACTCTTAGAGATATGGTTCGGAACGGAGGTGCCAAGCAGGTCACAGTCGATGCTGAGGGAGTTTTGAGATTGCAGGGTCGTATTTGTGTACCCGATGTTGATGGCATTCGTGAGTTGATATTGCAGGAGGCCCATAGTTCCCGCTATTCCATTCATCCGTGCGCCGCGAAGATGTACCAGGACTTGCGGCAGCATTATTGTTGGCGTAGAATGAAGAAGGATATTGTGGCTTATGTAGCTCGGTGCTTGAATTGTTAGCAGGTTAAGTATGAGCACCTGAGACCCAGTGGATTGATGCAATAGATTCAGCTTCCCGAGTGGAAGTGGGAGCGTATCACGATGGACTTTGTAGTTGGACTCCCACGGACTCAGAGGATGGTTGATGTAGTTTGGGTTGTTCTGGATAGGCTGACTAAATCAGCGCATTTCATTCCAGTATCAGTGTCATATTCAGTGGAGAAGTTGGCAAGGATTTACATGCGAGAGATTGTTAGATTGCATGGTGTGCACATATCGATTATAACGGACCGAGGTACTTAGTTTACCTCCCATTTCTGGAGAGTATTCCAGCGAGAGTTGGGCACACAGATTGAGTTGAGCACAACATTTCATCCTCAAACAGACGGACAGTCCGAGCGTGCTATTCAGATTTTGGAGGATATGTTGCGAGCTTGTGTTATTGATTTTGGGGGTTCATGGGATCAGTTCTTGCCTTTAGCAGAGTTTGCCTACAACAACAGTTATCAGCCGAGCATTTAGATGGATCCGTATGACGCGTTGTATGGTAGATGATGTCGGTCTCCGGTTGGATGGTTCGAGCCGGGAGAGGCTAGATTATTGGGTTCCGAGTTAGTCCAGGATGCCTTGGATAAGGTGAAGATTATTCAGGATAGGCCTCGTACAACTCAGTCCAGGCAAAAGAGTTATGCAGATCGTAGAGTCTGGGATTTGGCTTTCATGGTAGGAGACCAGGTGTTCCTTCGAGTGTCGCCTATGAAGGGCGTGATGAGATTCGGAAAGAAGGGAATGTTGATCCCTAGGTATATTGGTGAATTTGAGATTTTGGACAAGGTAGGAGAGGTGGCCTACAGACTTTCCTTGCCACCGCATTTATCAGTCGTGCATCCAGTGTTTCACATATCTATGATCCTGAGGTACATTGTAGATCCTTCTCATGTTCTTGACTTCAGCGGGGTCCATTTGGACAAGGATTTGACTTATGAGGAGGAGCCGGTAGCTATATTAGATATGTAGGTTCGCCAGTTGAGATCGAAGAGTTATCCTTCGGTTCGTGTTCAGTGGGGAGGTCAGCCTGTCGAGACAGCTACTTGGGAGTCCGAGTCCGATATGAGGAGTCGTTATCCCCATCTTTTCTCAGACTCATGTACATTTCTATGTCCGTTCAAGGACGAACGTTTGTTTTAGAGGTGGAGATAGTGATGACCCAAAAGGTCGTCCTAAGTAAATTCAGCTAAATCTGTATTCCGAGGCTCCAAAAGCCTCTGTTAATCTCACCTCGATATGTGTGTGCAGCCCAGGCGTGTAGCCAGGAAGATTCTATGTGAAAATCTGATAAAAATGGAATTTTTGTGACAATTAAATGAATAAAATTGACTTTGGTCAATATTTTTGGTAAACGGACCCGGACCCGTGATTTGACGGTCCCGGAGGGTCTGTAGGAAACTATGGGACTTGGGCGTATGCCCGGAATTGAATTCCAAGGTCCCAAGCCCGAGAAATGAACTTTTAAAGAAAATTGTTTTCTGAAAATAATAAAGGTTTTTAAAAATGAACTTTGATGTGAAAACCGTGTTACCGGGCCCATATTATGGTTCCGGAGCCCGGAACAGGTTTAATATATGTTATGTGACTCATCTGTGAAATTTTGTGTAAAACGGACTGGAAATGACATGTTTCGGATAAAAATCGGAATAATTAAGCTTTGTGAAGTTTTAAGAAAATTCCATGAGTTTTGGGGTTTAATTCATTGATTTTGATGATGTTTCGATGATTTAAATGCTTGTATAAGTTCGTAGGATGATTTGGGAGTTGTGTTTGTCTTTGGTTTTGAGCCCCGAGGGCTCGGGTGAGTTTCGGGTAGCTAACGGGGTGTTGTTAAAGAGTCAAAAATCTGGTGTTTTGGTTGATTTTCTGGTGTCTGGTGCGAGTCTCTATGCGATCGCATAAGCATAACCGCGATCGCATAGTGTTGGGCTGGGTGGGGTCACTGATGCTCTATGCGATCGCAATGCCTGCTGCGCGATTGCATAGTGTACTAGGTAGGTCGGGGGTCTGGGGGTAGTTTGGTCAGTGCGGTCGCGATCTTTGCTCCGCGATCGTATAGGGTGAGACTCTGCAGCTCTACAATCGCATTACCTCTCTTGCGATCGCGTAGGGTCAGCCAAGTCCTTTTCTGCGATCGCAGCCCCTCTTCCACGATCGCAGAGAGCATTTTCGCCCAGTTAATTAAAAGGTCAAAAAATAGAACCCATTACGGGATTTTTCCCATTTTTCAGTTCCTTCTTCTCCTCCAACCTCCATTGAAGATCCCCCCAAGCCAATTCTTCCTCCATAGCCTCTTGGGTAAGTGTTTCTAACATCGATTTCTTCCATTTTTCTTCCATAATCACTAGAATCTAGGCCTAAAATCCTAAAATCAAAGTAGAAATTAGGGGTTTTGGGTAGAGTTAGGTTTTTGGGAATTTCGGGTAATTCAACCCCAATTTGGGGTCGGATTTCAAAACAAATTATATATTTTAACTCGTGGGAGTATGGGTTATCGAGTTTTGGTCCGAGCCTCGTGTTTGGACTAAGTGGGCCCGGGGTCGAATTTTGGAATTTTTGGAAGAATGATAGGAATTGTGTATTTAGGCTATGGGATTGTATTATTGAGTCATTATTGATATACTTAAGTTAATTATGCCTAGATATTGTTGTTCCGGAGTTGAATTCAAAAGGAAAGGCGGTGTTAGAGGGTAGATTGCTATATTTTTGACCCGAGGTAAGTGTCTTGCCTAACTTTTGTGAGGGAATAGGTATTGTATGCTATGCTATGGGGTGGGTTGGTGACGGTAAGGAATAAGGTGGGGAAGGTTGAGAAGGAATTTTGGAAAATATTTTCCCTTCTCTTGATAGGGAAAACATTTTCCTCCAATTAGAGGAAAATGAGTTGATGAGGAAAATATTTTTCAAAACATTTAAGCCAACCAAACATGAAAAAATTGGAAAATATTTTCCGCAAAATATTTTCCTTCATACCAAACACACCCTTAATAACTAATATATTAGTTGAATTTAAACTTTTAAATATTAGGAAGAGGATTAAATAACTATTTGTACGGTGTGAACATTATTTTAAAAAAGTATAAAAAGCAAACGATATTTTGTTAAGGACCTTTCGTACTTTTAATATAATATATATATAGATAGATATAAATAGATAGATTAAGAATTAAATGTGTTTAACCATATATTAGGAGGACCACAATCAAATTTGTGAATATTTCAAAGAGTAAAAGCGTAAGTTTCCAAAAGAGGAAAGTCAAGATTGGCGATTTCAAGGATCGGGGATGGTATGAAATGGTTATCTCGGCTGGGAATCAAGCTCCAACACAAAAAGTTGTGGGCCAGGTTGCTTTGCTTTATCGGATCAATCAGTGTGCAGTGGGCAAGCTCTTTCCCAAGTCATTGAGCTGTTTAACAGAGGGAAGGTCAAAGAGTTGTGGGGCTAGGAGTGTTCTCAATCTTAGCATTCCGAGACAAAGCATGGGTCGTCGAACTAAAGAATCTCAGTATTGACCATAAAAACGCGTTTGAAGGCTTGTTTCTGGGACCGATAGGGAGGAATTCCGGTTTGTTTTTTAAGGTGATCAAAAAGATTCGACGAAAACCGGGCATACATTCGAGAGAGAGAGAAGGATTAGTTCGTGTCTTTAATAATATACAGGAAAGTAATAAAACCTTGTGTTTCATAACCATATACATTTGAAGTTAGAGACACATTTATATATATATATATATATACATATATTTGTCACGATATTCATTTATCCTTCGGACGGTCTGGTGACGGCACCTAGTCTTTATGACTAGGTAAGCCTAACTTTGAAGAAAAATAAATACAGTATAATAAATAAAACAGAAAAGAAGAAGATAGACACAAAACATAGCCGCTCGGCATGTACAATTTCACTTCCCAAAATCGGGAATGTCACGACAGTCACAAGCTTTGTACTACAAGAGACTCTATACAATGAAGTAGCAGAAATACATAAGTCAACTATGCCTATACTATAGTAGAAGGGGACTCGTGGGATTCTACGGACGTGGCAGAATTACCTCACGGTCTCCTCGAAGCTGCTAATTGACTCCTAGCCACGAAACGGAGTGCTGGTACCTGGATCTGCATACAAAAAACATGTGCAGGAAAGGGCGTGAGAACTCCACAATTGATACCCAGTAAGTGCCAAGCCTAACCCAGTAAAGTAGTGACGAGGTCAGGTTAAGGCTCTACTAAATTTTTATAAATAAAACAATTTAAATAGTACAGGAGGATATAGAAACTAAGGTAGAACAGTAAAATAAATAAACTGAAAGTAAAGCAGCAACAGGGAGCTCTCGGGATCTTGTCCGTAGTCTCAATTTAAATACGCAACGCAGTATAGGGGAAAGCTCCCAGAATCTCGTCCGTAGTCCCAAATTAAATATGGAATGCGAATGAATGTCGGGTACAGTTTATTTAAACAATTCAGGAAAAAACGCAGGCAAGAATAAGGGTAGAACTACCTAAACATGGTGCACATAGTAGCAATTAAGAGGAATTCAAATAAGAACAGGTAGACATGCTTCTTCCTAATCTAGACTACCTAAATAGTGAAATAAACAGTGAAATATGAGTAAAATGGTTTGTGTCATGTGAAGAAAAAGAAATGGAATTTTTGCAACAATGGCCCGTGTACATACTCATCACCTCACATACACGGCGCTCAATCAACAAATAGTGTCACGAACAACCTAAGGGGAAAGTTTCCAACACAGAATTAGGCAAGCCACTTACCTCGATTGCGCTACTCAACTCAAAACCACGCTCTTTTCACGAGTATCCAACTCCGAATGGCCCAAATCTATTCAATTCGATTGCACAATATAAATATCATTTTAAGAAATCAAAATAACTAATAAGTTTGAAACTAATACGCGTAATTAGAAAAATTGACCAAAAATTCCCCCGAGCCCACGTCTCGAAATCGGGTAAAAACTCAAATTCCGAACACCCATTTACTCACGAGCTCACTCGAACAAGAATCATCAAAATCCGACATCAAAATATCCTTAAATCCTCATATTTCTACTTGGGGAACTTTCATCCCATTTTCATGATTTTTCACCCAAATTCATTGATTAGATTGAAGAAATTGCTAGCAATTAATGATATACGAGCGAATTAAGGTTAGAATTTGTTACCTATGATCGTCTCTTCAAAACCCACTGAAAATCGTCAAAACCCGAGCTCTAAATCGTTTTAGAAATTATAAAAGTCAAACACTCGGATTTTGTATAAACAGTCCAGGGATTCCGCACTTGCGACTCATGGACTGCACCTGCGAAAAACCCATCGCAGGTGCGAAAACCCATTAACTCGACTGGGGTCGCACCTGCGGTTGCTGGGCCGCATCTGCGGCTCCGCACCTGCGGATACCTGTTCGCACCTACGAGCCTTGTGACCCCTAACCAAACTTCGTACCTGCGATCCTCACTCCACACCTGCGGAAAATCCATCGCAGGTATGAGACACCAGAACTAGCAATGGTTCAGCTGGTTTTCCAAGTTTAACATCACCCATTGAGCATCTGAAACATCCCCGAGGACCCCGGGACCTCAACCGAACTTACCAACCTGTCCTAATACCTCATTCAAACTTAGTCGAGCCTTCAAAACACATCCCATAACATAAAAATAATCAATTATGCATGGATTCAAGCCTAAGAACTTATAAAATTTCCAAATTTCACAACCGATGTCGAAACACGTCAAAACTAGTCTGAATGACCTCAAATTTTACACACAGGTCATAAATGACACTACGAACCCAGAGCCACTCTCTAAATTCCATTTCGAGCCCGATATCAAAATTTCACCTATCGGCCGAAATCGACGAATTTCCAACTTTCTCCAATTCAAGCCTAAATCTACTACAGAACTCGAAACCACATTCTGAACACGCTCCTAACCCCGAAATCACCCAAAAGCTAACAGAGTTGAAGGAATTCCATTCTGAATCCGTCTTCACACAGTTCCAACTACGATTCGATTTCTAAGGCTTAAACTCACATATAAGGACTATGTGTCCAAAAACTCTCCGAGATTCAACACTCAACATTCCGACAAGTCCTAAAAGCAAAAATATGCTTGGCGAAAGCAGTTATTAGGGGATCGGAGAACTGACTCTCAAAACGACCGACCGGGTCATTACATTCTCCCCCTCTTAAGAAAATTATTTGTCCTCGAACGAGTATAGAGACATACCTGAAGCTGTGAAAAGATGAGGGTAATGACTGCGAATATCCTGATCGGTCTCCCAAGTCACCTCCTCGGCCGGCTGACCCCTCCCTTGAACCTTTACTGATGCGATATTCTTTGACCTGAGCATTCTGACATGTCTATCCAAGATATCTACTAGCTCCTCAACATATGATAGATCCTTGTCCAACTAGACTGAACTGATATCCAAAACATGAGTCGGGTCACTGTGATACTTCCGAAGCATAGAGATGTGGAATACCGGATGAACTCCTGCTAGGCTGGGAGGCAAGTTCATAAGCAACTTCCCCAACATACCGCAACACCTCAAAAGGGCCAATAAATCTCGGACTCAGCTTACCTTTCTTCCCGAACCTCATGACGCCCTTCATAGGCGATACCCGAAGTAAAACCCCATCACCAGCCATAAATGCCAAGTCACGAACCTTCCGGTCCGCATAACTCTTCTTCCTTGACTGAGTTGTACGAAGTCTCTCCTGAATCATCTTCACCTTGTCCAGGTCATCCTAGACCAAATCTGACCCAACAATTAGGCCTCGCCCGGCTCAAACCATCCCACTGGAGACCTGCACCATCTACCATACAAAGCCTCATATGGTGCCATCTCAATGTTGGACTGGTAACTATTATTATAGGCAAACTCTACAAGTGGCAAGTATCGGTCCCATGAACCCCCAAAATCCATCACACAGGAACGGAACATATCCTCAAGAATATGAATCGTGCGCTCGGACTACCCGTCCGTCTGAGGGTGAAAGGATGTACTCAACTCCACCCTGGTGCCTAACTCCTGCTGAACGGCTCTCTAATACTGTGAAGTGAACTGTGTACCTCTGTCTGAAGTGATATATACCGGAATGCCATGGAGGCGAACAATCTCCCTGATATAAATCTCAGCCAACCTCTCGGAGGAATATGTAGTCATCACTGGAATGAAATGGGCTGATTTGGTCAACGATCCACAATCACCCAAATAGCATCGAACTTTCTCAAAGTCCAAGGAAGTCTAACCACAAAGTCCATGGTGATCCACTCCCACTTCCACTATGGAAGTTCAATCTGCTGAAGTAACCCTCCCGGTCTTTGATGCTCATATTTGACTTGCTGACAGTTGAGACACTTGGCTACAAACTCCACCTATATGCTTTTTCATCCTTCGCCACCAATAGTGTTGTCTCAGATCCTGGTACATCTTCGCGGTACCCGGATGAATTAAATATTGTGAGCTATGGGCCTCCTCAAGAATCAACTCCCGAAGCCCATCTACATTGGGCACACAGATATGGCCCTGAATCCTCATCACGCCATCATCACCTTTAGTCACATCCCTAGCATGACCTCCCTGAACCCTGTCATAAAGAGAAGACTGGCGCTCTCTGAAGAACCAGAAGATTTAGATCATCATACTGGCGCTCTCTAATACGGTCATAAAGAGAAGACCGGGCAACCACACAAGCTAAAACCCGGCAAGGCTCTAAAAGATTCTATCTCACGATTTGACTGGCTAAGGACAAAACATCCAAGTCTAAGGGCCTCTCAGCTACCGGAAGATATGCTAAACTCCCCAAACTATCCGCCTGGCGACACAATGCGTCGGCCACCACATTGGCCTTCCCCGGGTGATATAATATGGTGATGTCATAGTCCTTTAGTAACTCCAACCATCTCTGTTGGCGCAAATTGAGGTTCTTCTACTTGAATATGTGCTGCAAACTCCGGTGATTAGTGAAAATCTCACAGGGAACACTGTATAAATAATGACACCATATCTTTAGGGCGTGAACAATCGCTGCCAACTCGAGATCATGAACTAGATAGTTCTTCTCATGCACCTTCAACTGTCTGGACACGTAGCAATCACCCTAACGTTCTGCATCAACACCGCCCCAATTCAATCCTCGAAGCATCACAATAGACTGTATAGGACCCTGAACCCATAGGCAATTCCAACATTGGAGATGTAGTCAGGGTTGTCTTGATCTTCTGAAAGCTCTCGTCACACTCCTCAGTCCACCTGAACGGAGCACCCTTTTGGGTCAATCTGGTCATAGGTGTTGCAATGGATAAAAATCCCTCCACAAAACGGCAATAGTACCCAGCCAAACTAAGGAAATTGCGGATCTCAGTAGTTGAAGACGGTCTAGACCAACTCTGCATTGCCTCTATCTTCTTCAGAATTACCTTGATCTCATCACAAGACACTACATGGCCTAAGAATTCTACAGAATCAAGCCAAAATTCACACTTAGAAAATTTTGCATAAAGTTTCTTCTCCCTCAAAGTCTGAAGCACGGTCCTCAAATGTTGTTCATGGTCCTCCTAGGACCGAGAATATACCAAGATGTCATCAATGAACACAATGACGAAAGAATCAAGATAAGGCTGAAACACACTGTGCATCAAGTGCATAAAGGTTGTTGGGGCATTGGTTAGCCCAAATGACATAACAAGGAACTCATAGTAGCCATATCTAGTCCGGAAGGTAGTCTTCGAGATGTCTGGATCCCGAATCTTCAACTGATGATAACCAGAGCGCAAGTCAATCTTGGAAAATACCCTGGCACCCTATGACTGGTCAAATAAATCACCAATGCGAGGCATTGGGTACTTGTTCTTCACCGTAACCTTGTTCATATGCTGGTAATCAATACACATACGCATCGAACCATCCTTTTTCTTCACAAATAGTACTGGAGCTCCCCAAGGTGACACACTTGGCCTGATGAAACCCTTGTCAAGAAACTCCTGCAACTGCTCCTTCAACTCAGGAGGAGCCATGCGATGGGGAGGAATGGAAATAGGCTGAGTGTCCGGCAAAAAATCAATGCTGAAATCAATATCTCTGTCGGGCGGCATACCTAGAAGATCAGCTGGAAAAACATCAGGATAGTCCCGCGCAACTGAAACTGACTCAACTGTAGGGGTATCAGCACTAACATCTCTCACATAGGCTAAGTAGCGCCGACGTGCTTGTTTGATGATCAAGTCAGAATCCCCCATGATTAGAAATTCCTCTACATCCATGTCAATCGCCATGTTCATGCCCATTATGCAGACTTCATATTCAGCGATGTTGTTTGTACAGAAGAAGAAAAGTCGGGCGGTGGCTGGATAGTGTTGTCCCGTGGGCGAAATCAAGATTGCCCCAATCCCAACACCTTTTGCATTGACTTCTCCATCAAAGAACAATTTCCAAGTGTTAGTGTCTTCTGGGATTACTTTGACTGAATTTACTTCCTCATCTGGAAAATAAGTGCTTAAAGTTTGGTATTCATCATCAACCGGGTTCTCATCCATATGATCGTCCAAGGCTTGGGCTTTCATGGTTGTACGGGTGACATAGACAATGTCGAACTCTGTGAGCAGGATTTGCCATTTTGCTAGCCCTCATGTGGGCATTGGTTTTTGAAATATGTATTTTAAAGGATCCAACCCGGTTATGAGATATGTGATATAGGCCATCAAATAATGTCTGAGCTTTTGAGCCACCCAAGTTAGGGCACAACAAGTTTTTCCCCAGTAGAGTCGTCACAGCTGTCACACCTCTTCTTTCACCGATAAGGGTAATAAAGGAGTTTTTCCAATTAAAGTGACATTATTCGATTTTGGGATTTGTTTTATTAGTTTCAGAGTCGCCACCCGGATTTTTACGATGTTCCGGGACACCATATATTTGAATATCCCAAACCGAGGAACATTTTTGACTCTGTTAAAAATGTATGCGAACCAGAAATCCGGGTAAGGAATTTTGTTAACCCGAAAGAAGGTGTTAGGCCCTCTCAGATTCCGTTGTTCTAGCACGGTCGCTTAATGATTAAACTTGGCCTAAGTTGTTTAATTACTGATTTTTTATACCGATGTGTATTTTTATTTTTTACAACTTTTATTGTTCAATTGTATTTAAAGAGCTATATCAAGACAGGTTACGTATGTGTAAACCCGTAGAAATTGGACGTGTCAAAAATCATGTCACGCGGACGTGTACATAATTCACGACACTTGATTCCTTTAAAGAAATATCCAAAGTCGCGCAAGCGCATGCTTTTTGTTTTGGTTGTAAAAAGAGATCAAAATCACGTCACGCGAACGTGTACGTAATTACGATAGTTTCAAAATCCTTTCCTAAAGGTGTCTCTACGAGTGTTCATTTTAATCTTTATTTGTGTTACGTAAACGTATACACAATTTTAAGAAAAAATGTAATTTAATTTCTAGAAAGAATTATTCAAAGTTACGCGAACGTATACTTTGATAGTTAATATGTTTTCAAATTCTAAATGTATCAACTACCTAATTAAGGATTTACTATATCTATAAAATGGGTTACCTAAGTTAATTTGTAATACTAACTTAAGGAAGCTTTTTAGATTACAAAGTATGAAATTACTCAAGACTAATTTGCTAACCTAATATAAAAGGATTTGGGCCATTTGCTAATTCTGGCCCAATTTAGTAACAAGCATTTTGGCCCATCCCTGTGTTGAATTACTGGGGAAGAGAAAAAAGTAAACTTTTCAACTAACATATAATGTAAAAGAGACAAATTGTTTAAGATAAAAATATGATCCCAATTGTATACATCTCAAAATTGAAATTCTGAATAAAAAAAATTAACCAATTTAAGCATTTGTCCCACTGCCTTTTGTCAGGATGTGCTAGACGTTGTATAAGTCCAAAAAATGAGAAAAAATACATATTTGGATTTTTAAGAACTGGGTCTGCTATTGGGCCAAACAACTATGGAGTCTTTTAGACTCAAAGATCCTTATACATGACTTAAAGGAATTCATAAAATAGAATCAGTTTTTGAAAGTCGTTTTTATAACACAATTGAGATTTTCATTAATTCAGTTGTAACGTCAAAATTATGTGAGAAAAAACTTAAAGAAATTTGAATCCTAAACTAGATACACTATTAGATTTCAGATTGTACCGATTAAAAGTAGTGCTTAGGATTTGGGTTTCTATATTCTCCAGGTCCAATGACCTAGGTTCAGACTAGTTTAGGCCTCAATGAGCCATCTTAGCAGTCTGGCCCATTCCTTAAATTCAATTTGGATAAGATGTTCAAACGTTCAAAATAATAAGGTCAAGTTCGTTAAAAAAACAGGCATGGTGAGTCTATGAATAGGTACTATTGTTCTACTACAAAGATACAATTTTTCTTAAGAAAAATACAATAACAAAATGTCTTAAAAAGAAAAAATAGAACAAAAGCCTTAATCTACATGCTGGTTCAACTCAAGTTGAGTCGCCCAGGTCTCTAATAAGTAAACGAACACCTGCATTTTATCACTGTTTTTGAGTTACTAAAGCAATCTTTGTGCATCGGTATGGAGTGAATCAGACCATTAAAGAGTCAAATTCACTTCCTTTTAATGTTGTTTTAAGGCAGAATGCCTTGATTAGAACTCAAGCATGGTCAAGAACAAACTAATTCAGACTTTAGGACTAGAATTAACAGATTTTCAAGGTTATACTATCACACAGTCCATCAGCTCAAAAATGACATTGAAATTGACATGAAAATTTAAGCAAGACAGAACAGATCTTAACATCAACCCAAGCACAGATTTTTGAGCTCAAAAACAATGTCTATTTACGGTATAAACTGTTACGTACCTTGAAATTGAAAATAACAGCAAAAGGTGACCAAATAAAGGTCATGAAAACAAGCTTTTGTAAGCTTAACACAATAACGATTCACAGCAAACAACCCAAAGAAAACCCCAGGAAAACCAAACCAGAAGAAACCAGGATTTACAGCCCAAGATGAATATCTTTTTCAAAGAAGAAAAATTAGCAGCTGAATTAGTTGTTCAGAATACCAGAATCAACTTCATCAGGTTTTCATATCCATTTTTTGGTATTTTTCAGTGTTTCTCTTGTTTTTTCAGAATAGAGCAGTACTTTAGTATGTAATTCTGTGGAAAATCTCTCTAAACATCAGTGGTAAAATAGTGTAGTCAGGGCTGTAAAAAGTGTGTTCAAGTGTGTGTATTTCAGATAATGGTATAGCCTATTTATATGGAGTCTAGGGGTAGCATTTTTTAGGGAATATACCTTATCTTTTAATCTGTAATAGTATAGGTACAACTGTCCATTCTTATCCTTTAGGACAGATGTACCCCTTTCTAGAATGTTCCTCTATTTACAGCTCTATTCCCCTTTAAAAATTACTGTTTTACCTTAAAAATCTAATTTCCTGCTTTTTTGATTTTGTTTTTGATATTTATCCTAATTCTAGAAGCTTCTTGGGTTGTTACACCCAAGATTCTTCAATTAAAGTTCCTAAACTACCCTTTAATACCCTTAAAATTACTCTTGTAGTGTTTAAGGATTATGTTGTTTATTAAGTTGACTGGTTTTATTCTAATTGAGTGATTAAGCACTAACGAAGAAGCTGAAAATTTTACTTCTTCAATAATAACTTGAAATTAGCTTAAGTAAGTGAGATTAAGTGAATTATTTTTGGACTTAACTATCACGACCCCAAATCCTAACAGGTCGTGATGGCGCCTATCGTGGAATTAGGCTAGCCAACCATCACCTTACTGCGCTTTTTGTTCAATTATAATAGTTCACAATTAAATAATAAGCAAGCAACNTGGAACTAGGCTAGCCAACCATCACCCTACTACGCTTTTGTTCAATTTTAACAGTTCACAATATAATAATAAGCAAGCAACCATAGCATAAATAATGAAAATGATGTCTTAGTGTTCCCATATTAGCCTAAATAACCTCCCAAGAACTAGAGTCAATAGTCATGAGCATCTATGGAAATAAATCTAACTCTTCTAAAACTATCATATGTGTCTCTGAGTCAAATGCTAAAACTAAATAAGGAAGGGAAATAGAGAAGATGTGGACGCTGGGCAGCTACCTCGAAATTCCGTGAAAATGCTGATATCAACTGTGTCAGCTACTGCTGCGAACTAGTACCTGGATCTGTGCACAGAGGCACAGGGAGTCTTTATGAGTACGCCAACTCAGTAGTAATGAAAATAAATTACCGTCTAAGTAATATAAGCACACATAACATGTACACAATTCCACAAACCAGTAAAACACCGAGTCACCACGTAGTATTCATCAAATAATGAGTTCTAAATCAGTTTTCAGAAAACCTTTGAAACAAGTGC
>ML299454.1:102716-120467 GCA_005239495.1 Nicotiana undulata | reverse complement strand
GAAAAAAAGGGGAGGGGGGGGGGGTTGGGGCTCTTAAGTTTTTTAGCCTATAGGATCACCCCGTGCAATACTTTGTAACCACCTCAAGTCCGGGTGCTACTCATTGTATTTAGCGCATGATCTATCATCTCCTTTTACCCAATTACTATCTCTAAGTTGTTACCTAAAGCGCTCTAGTCGATTCTAGTGCGTTTCCCATGCGTGCACTAGCCGCCCCTTACCTATGGCCCTGGAGGCATTAGGACTTTTATCAGGGATGGTTCTAGACCCAGCCTATGTTGCTCAAAATGTAAAAGTCTAGGCGACAAGCAAAACAATTAGGATTTTCAGATAAAAATGTAAATATGGGCTCATACTGACCTCTACACATAAACAACAAAGGCACACAATTGATTAACATGCTTAAAATAAAGTCCTATGGGCAGGATATCTATGTGGGAAATAAGCAGACGGTGATTTATAGAGGCAGTTTCATTAAGACGAATGTCAAGACCTATTGTTTGCCTACTAATTTTATTCAATATAGTCTGGGAACTTCAGGCAGTAATACATCACAAATATAAACCCAGAATTATTATTAAGTCCTACAGGTATATTGCCTAAGTGATTGACAGTGACGATTGTATTCAGAACCAATTAATATAATCCTGTAGGCATAATTTCTACGAATTTAATGGTTACAGACCTATAGACATGATTTCTAGGTGTAGCACTGATTTTAACTTATAGAGATATGCTTCATTTCCTTTTTTTTATCCTATAGGAATGCTTTCTAATTACTGTACTAACTTAAGTACTATAGGCATGATTTCTAGGTTTGAAACTGGTTTTAGTCCTATAGGCATGGTATCTACTATTGAATTAATTTAATCCTATATGCATGATATCTAGTGAGCAGATATAATCCTATAGGAAGGATTTCTAATGTGCAAATATAGTCATATATGTAGGATTTCTAATATGCAAATATAATCCTATAGGCAGGATTTCTAATGCACATTTGTTGGGACATATTGATAGATCCTATGGGCAGGATTTCTAATATGCAAATATAATCCTATAGGCAGGATTTCTAATGCATGTTTGTTGGGACATATTGATAGATCTTATGGGCAGGATTTCTAATATGCAAATATAGAACTCAGAATGAATACCATCAACGGAAGTCCTATAGACAGGATTTCTAAGCATAATAGAGAAATCATGCAGTTTCTACCCAATGAACATAATTAACAACATTGCTGAAACCCTATAGACATGATTTCTACCCAGTTTGACAAAAGGAAATAAGAAAACCTCCCCCAATTTTACTAAATATCACCAGAATCTATTTATTATAAAGTTTTTAAAGACCAGAATAGCAAATGAATTATACAATAGTAATAAGATATACTATATGGAGCCTTTATTAGGCCCAAATAAACCTGGGAACCAGACCTTCCAACCATAACAACTTTGAGGCACAGCATAGTGAGTCACCCATAGCATATTAGAACCAGGTGTTTGATGTGTCAAAGTTCCCAAAGGCCTCAGGGACCCAGGGAAATTCTCACACCAGAACCACACATTTAGAAGATAGCTCACAAGAGATTAGGAACCAATTCCCAGTGTGCCAGAGTTCACAGGAGTTTGATGTGGAACTTGAGAAGTGCTCACACTGGGGTGGTTGAGAACCTAAGGGAATAAGAGTGGAGGTTTTGAAAATTAGCATATAGAAGGAAGTAGGGGCAAATTTCAAAACGGTTTGATTTCTGAAGAAACAAGGTTTAGAACACATAATTGCATTCAGAAAGCAGCAAAGTTTGCAAAGTACATAGTTTCAAAGAGACCTAATTATAATAAGTGAGCATGCTTACATTTAAGACAACCATTGCTTAATCACAGAAGCATGTTAAGGCAAACAATTTGGTTGAACAAGTTGGGCAGGACACATTAAGTAACCTTATAAATCTATGAGGTTAGGATTAATGAACCAATTTCAAGTTAATGGTATCATAAAGATTCTAAGTTCAGAACAGGTGCAGGATGAGAAAATAGTGCATGAAACAAGTTAAACATTAAGCTAGCTTATAATTGGATTCATATTATTCAAAATAACTAATTTTAAACTAACTGTATTAACCATAAGATTAGAAGAGAGTCACAGGAGCATAAAAGGTAGAATCATGCTAAGAGTAAGGTTCAAGACATGCTATTCAAGTAACACTGATTATGAAACATGGAGAATGAAACGACAAGGGATTAAGGCTTACCAGTTAAGCAAGAAAGCAAGTAAATATACCACATCAGTTAAATCCAGAATCACCTGGCCTGGTCTTCAGCCGGCAAAGGTCAGAAACAATGGGCACATAATCAGAGTAAAAGAACTAAGTTTTTTAGTGAGAGTATGCGAGTTCGAGTCTGTCCTAATGGAAAAGGGGAGAGGGGTTTAAGTAGTATTCAATCAAGTGAACGAATAAGGGGACTAATCAAACACATATAGGTTAGAAAGAAATTAGTCATAAAATCAATTTGAAGTCAGAGTTCAGTCAATTAACAGGGGGCTAACAACGTGTAATCAGGCAAGTAACACTTAAAAATAAATAAAATATCAATTAACAACCAGTCTCAAGGCAAATAAGGTAAATAGAAACATGGTAGATTGAACAGAATAAGGAAAATATCAGTACCATACGAGAAAGGAAAGAGTAAAAAGAAATCAGTAAAAGATTTCAAAACCCTAATTTTAGGTAAACTTTCATAAGTCGGTAGAAACAAAATGCAAGAGTTACATGCTTCATATAATGAACATAGACAATAATATATTCAAAGAATCACAATCGAACTAGATCTGGTCCCAAAATAAAAGGCCAGTAACCTTGTTTTAAGTAAACCAAAAAATCGAACAAAAACGAAGTCACAAAATCATATGTCTTAATAAAAATGATCATAGACAAGGGGGTTATTCAAAAAACATAGGATTGAACCAAATCTGGTTCGATTAAAGAAAGTTTGAAACCCTAATTTGGGTAAGTAAAAGATTTAATGAAAAATAGGCAGATTCCTGAGTAACAAAGTGAATATAGACGAAAAAACATTAAAACAAACTAAAGTTTGAACCCAATATGGTTCGAATCAAAGATCTGAAAACCCTAACTTTAGGTTAGGTATGAATCAGTGAGAGATACGAAAATATTCGTACTAACACAAAAAAGCTGATGAACATAGACGGAAACAACAGTAGGTTAGAGATTTGAACCAGCCTTGGTTCGATCTCTACAGGATCTACTTTCCATTTGAGGCAAGAAAATTAGGTAACATCAAAAATAGGTAGCCAGTAAGAAGATATGACTAATATGGTAAAGGAATTAACGATTGATTCCATCTCTGAGTTTGAATCGGAGGGTAAATGGGGATTGTGGCTCTAGGGTTTCAGAAGAGAGGGGGGAAGATGAGAGAGTTTGAGGGCGGCGGAGGGGGTGAAATGGGTTAGGGTTAGAAGGGAGGTATAATTAAAAGGGATTAGGGTGCTGGGAACGGAGATCAACAATTGAGATTTTAAAGAGGGAATTAGGTTGGGGTTTTAATCGGGTCTGGGTTAATGGGTATCTGGGTATTGGGCTAGGAAATGGGTAGTGTGGGTAATTGGGCTAGGTCCGAAATTGGGTCTTTTAAGGGCTATGTTTTAAATACCCGATTAATTAGTAAAATAATTTATAAAAATAATTAATAAAATAGCAAAAATGTCACTTGTGCATGAAAATGATATAAAATAATTATTTAACATTACGAAATATAAAAAGTCATTTTCTTGTATAAGTAGTGTAATTATGCATATATATATGGGCTATTATTGCAAAATATGCAATTTTAACCTCAGGATGAAAATATAATTATAACAAATACATAAAAAATATATAAAGCTTAATATGGATATAGATGATAAAAATTAAATAACAAATCATTATAAAATTACTTGTGATGCCATTAACAATTATTTATATAGTAAAAATGCAGGAATAAATTGGTTAAAAACCTTTAAAAATTATAGAAAATTATGAAAAAATACTTGATGATGCTTATGCACTATTTTGAAGGTATATATGTATTTTTGAGAACTATGAGGAAAAATTGGGTATCAACACACCTTATTTGCTAGTCTATGGTACTGAAGCCGTCATTCCTGCCGAGGTAGAAATTCCTTCCCTGAGAATTATACATGAAGCTGAACTCAGTTATGCAAAGTGGATAAGGAGCCGCTATGCACAATTAGCTCTCATTGACAGGAAAAGAATGAATGCAGTGCGTCATGGTCAACTTTATCAGAACAGAGTATCGAGAGCTTTCAACAAAAATGGTCAAACCTAGACAGTTCGCACCGGGGCAGCTAGTGCTGAAACAAATCTTTCCACATCAAGATGAAGCCAAAGGAAAATTCTCACCAAACTGGCAAGGAAACTACATGGTTCACAGAGTACTGACATGAATAGCACTCATACTCGCAGAAATGGACAGAGAGATTTGGCCAAAACCTATCAATTCACACGTAGTCAAGAGATTCTATGTTTAAGACTGTTTGCATTTTTTCATTTGATGTAATTGAAATACGCTTGAACTGATTCCCGTTTAAGAGGGGATACATAGGCATCCCTCTAAGTTCGATCACAATTCAATAAAATTTTCATTTTCCCCGCAACCAGAAATTGGGGCAGCATTTTGAGGAGGACCCTCAAAATTCCGGAGCAAGCCCCGCCGACGTCAATGTATGCGGAACAACCAGAAAATCGTTTGAATAACTGGGGCAGAATTTTGAGGAGGACCCTTAAAACTCTATGGCAAGGAGTTCGCAATGTCTATAATAGTGTTGCATTTATTGGTTCATCTAATTTATTTAATATTGCATATTACTGTGTTTTAAATAACTATGCACGCATATTTTTTGAAAACTTTATTTTATCCAGATGCTACCCATGGTAACTCGGGCAGGATTCCGATGCGGAGCGAAGCAAAGCAAGCAGGCGGAGGCACGAACCAACCTCCCCCGTAAAACTCACAATTTTCCTTTGGATGCAGGAACAAGGAGTAGCCGCAAGTACGTGTGCACCTTATAATCACCATCTTCATAACGACAAAAGCTGCCAAGCGCAAATATATCTCCAACTAAGAAATACTGTGTTCCTACTTACTATTTGTTCATTGCATGAGACTAAGCATTGTCTCCACCTTGCATGAGACTAAGCCCTGCCTCCTCAATTACATAAGGAGATCGGGTACCCCGCCATGATCGATGCCACCAATATAGATCGGGAGATAGGAAGAGAATTTTCGTGAGTGGTGGGGTCTAGCCTGTTGCACACAAACGTCTCCCACCCTTTTGCTTCAAAGTTCAGGGTTCTCCTCATAATATTTACTCCCGCTGTCAACCATTGTGGTGTGGTACCTGGGACTGCCAAGTACTCTGCTAACCACGGACATGCATCCTCCCCCAAAGATACCTTCTCTATGTATAATGCCTCATCCTCCTCCGGGAAGTCCAGGTAATCATTGATCGTTTTTCCATCAAACATTATTGTCAAATTTCGCACCTTAGTCACTTTAGTGCCCTTTTTGATGTGGGCAACATTGGTGTAACTCCTTGACTAAGTGCTCATTGGCCTCCACCACTTGGCATGTGAAATAGTCCCAGCCAGCTCTCTCTCTGAACTACCTCAGCACATTGGGGTTGTGAGGCAAAAGGTCCTTTGTAATGAATTTCCGCTCCGGTATCAACTTCCTCTCGGGCCACAATTCTCTGAACTTGTGGTAGGCTGGTTCACTCACAAACCTGTCTTGCCATGCTTTCCGTTTCCTGGTTCTCTCAACTCCTCCTACTTGGGGTTCACCCCCTCCTTCTTCTTCTACGGGATCCTCACCTGATAGTGAGGCTTTAGTTGAGGTAGAATAGGCATTGTCACTGCCTGCATCTGAGCCCTCAGACGACTCAGAAGAATTTTGCACTGACGCTTGGGAAGTAGGGGTGCCCCGAGGTGTAGCTCTCAATCTGTTCCTCTTCGTCCAGTCAGGAACATACTCTGGCACGGAGTCTAAGTCAGATGCCTCCCGGGAGGGCTCATACTCACTTCCCGAATGGGAAGCGACTCTATCAATAGCCTTTATTGTTTTTCTGGTGTCTTTGATGGCGTGCTGGGTTTGGGGAGCCAATTTGATCATGCCCTTTCCTCTACCCCGGGAGGACTCACCTTTTCCCTTTTGTTTTCTATCACCGCCTCGTGATCGAACCATTGTCTGCAAGTGGAATTCAGTTGAAGCTTGTTAGTCTCACAGTATTAGATGAAGCAGTGCAGAATAAGATTTCAGGCAGTTGAAAATGAAAAGCAGAATTGTAGATCGCGGATCGCACAAAATGAAGTGCGGCCGCAAAGAAGCTACCGCAGACTGCACAAAGTGCACCGTGGTCTGCAATGAGGTGGGGGTCAGACTACCCACTCTTTGATAAAGGCCTCCGCGGACCGCACAAAAACCACCGCGGCCGCGGTCCCTAACTTGAAACTTTTCTGAAGTTATACCATTGCGGTACGCACAAAATGGTATTGCGGACCGCGGAGAACCAACGCGGACCGCATAAAATACAACCGCGGACCGAGGTAAACCATGAACAGTAATACCAACCTAGGGTTTCAAATATCGTCCCAATTTTAGCCTAAAATCACATATTATTGATCCCCTAGGTGTTTAATCAGTATTTTTAACTAATTAGTCCTAATTTAAACATTATTAAGCAAAACCTACGCAGGGATTGAAAGAAATAGGGAAGAAAAATAACTACTTAAAAGAAATTAACAAAGTTAAACAACTAAGAAAAATTAAAATTACCAGAAGTGAGATGCAATGCAGATTAATGAGAATCAGCAGTTGAATTCAAGCCAGTAGGAGTGATGAACAGTAATTTTTTCTATTTATAGTGCAAAAGAGGGAAAAGGTCAAAATGAAGGCTTCAGGACCTATTTATAGAAAAAGGACCTGGGGCCCACTTCACCTACCCACCGCGGACCGCACAAAATGGAACTGCGGTCAGCGGTACTCAAAATCAAGAGGCATTGGGGAGATGTCCATTGCGGACCGCAAGAAATGCAATGCGGCCGCAGTAATCCACCGCGGACCACACAAATTGTATTGCGGCCGCGGTGGCAAACCTCAGAGAACCCTCCTTTTTGATCAGTCATACTGCATACCACATGGAAATGTTGCCCCCGCACTAAGGCCTTTACGGACGCACCAAATGCAATGCGGTCGCAGTGCCAACTTCAGAGAGGTGCATTTTTTTTCCAACTTAGTCATGCACTACGTCAAAAACAAACCTACAACATTCACAACCAGTTAGTCCAAAAGCAAATCCTATACTACAGAGAAAATCAAAGAAACACAAAAAAAAAAGACACATGGGTTGCCTCCCAAGAAGCGCCTGATTTAACGTCGCGACACGACGCATGTTACCATGTTCAAATGAATTTCATCAAATCCACCACGTGGCTATCTTCAAAATTTCCAAGATAGTGGTTGGCCCGGTGCCCATTCACCCGAAAAATCTCCCCATTCTTGTTCTTGAGATCAAGAGCACCAAAGGGCGTAACCAACACAACTTCAAACGAGTCACTCCACTTGAATTTGAGTTTACCCGGGAAGAGACGAAGTCTAGAATTGAAAAGAAGCACCAAGTTTCCCACTTTGAATTCCCATTCTTTGGCATATTTGTCATGGAGATACTTCATTTTCTCTTTGTACAAAGAAGAGCTAGTATATGCATGGAATCTGAACTCATCTAGCTCATACAGGTGATCAACTCTAAGATTTGTAGCTGTATCCCAATCCAAATTCAATTTCTTCAAAGCCCATAGTGCCTTATGCTCCAATTCTACCGGAAGATGACAAGCCTTTCCATACACCAACCGGTAAGGAGAAGTACCGATTGGGGTCTTGAAGGTGATCCGGTAAGCCCAAAGAGCATCACCAAGCTTCCGGGACCAATCAGTCCGATTAGCATTCACTGTCTTGGCCAAAATATTCTTGATTTCTCGATTAGACACTTCCACTTGGCCACTTTCTTGAGGATGGTACGGATTAGACACTTTATGATTGACTCCATACTTTGATAGCAATGAATCAAAGGCCCTATTGCAAAAGTGGGAACCCCCGTCATTGATGATGGCACGGGGTGTCCCAAATCTTGTGAAAATATTCTTCTTAAGAAAACCAACAACACTTCGGGCCTCATTGTTGGTCAAAGACAAGACTTCAACCCATTTTGAAACATAATCCACTGCCACAAGTATGTAGGTATTTCCACATGAGCTAACAAAGGGCCCCATAAAATCAATTTCCCAAACATCGAAAATATCCACCTCAAGAATTATAGTGAGAGGAATCTCATCTTTCTTGGATATGCCACCCATTCTTTGTCATTCATTACACCGCTTGACCAACTCACTAGCATCCTTGTACAAAGTAGACCAAAAGAAACCACAACTTAACACTTTTGAAGCGGTCCTTGCCCCTCCATGATGACCACCATAAGGTGAGGAGTGGCATGACTCAAGAATTGACCCTTGCTCTTCATCGAGCACACAACGCCGAATGACACCATCATTGCATATCTTGAATAAATACGTTTCATCCCAATAATAATCTATGCTATACCATCTAAGCTTCTTCCTTTGGTTATAAGAGAGCACAAACAGGATAACACCGGTGACAATGTAGTTGGCGATGTCCGCGAACCATGGCATTTCTTGCATAGTAACGGAGAGAAGTTGTTCATCCGGGAAGCTATCATCAATCTCAAGCCCATCACTAGGTCTCCCTTGCTCCTCCAAACGGGAGAGATGGTCGGAAACTTGGTTCTCACTCCCCTTTCTATCAATGATCTCCAAATCAAACTCTTGAAGCAATAACACCCACCGCATAAGTCGAGCCTTGGAATCTTTTTTCATCATGAGATACCGGAGTGCCGCATGGTTGATGTGAACTATGACCTTGGCACCCATAAGATAAGGACGAAATTTCTCCATTGCAAAGACTATAGCCAACAACTCCTTCTCGGTGATGGTGTAGTTCATTTGGGCGAAATTCATTGTCTTGCTTGCATAGTAAATGGGGTGAAAGATCTTGTTCACCCTTTGTCCCAAAACCGCACCCACCGCCACATCACTCGAATCACACATTAGCTCAAAAGGAGATCTCCAATCCGGCGCGGTGATAATTGGTGTGGTGGTTAGCTTGTGCTTCAACAACTCAAATGCACTCATGCAATTCTCATCAAAGTGGAACTTGGCATCTTTATCTAACAACTTGCAAAGAGGATTGACCACTTTCGAAAAGTCCTTAATGAAGCGCCGGTAGAACCCCGCATGCCCAAGAAAGCTACGGACTCCCTTCACCGAAGTTGGAAGAGGCAATTTGGAAATGACCTCAATCATGGCTTTGTCAACTTCAATTCCATTCTTTGAGATTTTGTTGACTAGAACTATCCCCTCTTCAACCATAAAGTGACATTTCCCCAGTTGAGCACTAGGTTGGTTTCTTCACAACGGGCAAGGACTTTATCAAGATTTCTCAAACATTCATCAAAAGAGTCCCCAACCACGCTGAAATCATCCATGAATACCTCTAGGAAGTATTCAACCATGTCAGTGAAAATTTCCATCATGCACCGCTGAAATGTAGCTGGTGCATTGCACATTCCAAAAGGCACCCGGGAAAAAGAAAATGTCCTATAAGGACAAGTGAAGGTTGTCTTTTCTTGGTCTTCCGGAGCAATTAAGATTTGGTTATAGCCTGAATACCTGTACAAGAAGCAATAGAAATCTCTACCCGCAAGTCTGTCAAGAATTTGGTCCAAGAAAGGCAAAGGGAAGTGATCCTTGCGAGTCACCTTGTTCAATTTGCGGTAATCCATGCATACCCGCCAACCTGTGACTGTCCTTGTTCGAATAAGTTCATTCTTGTCATTTTGTACCACAGTCATGCCACCTATTATTTGGAACACATTGAACCGGAGAAGTCCAAGCACTATCCGAGATTGGGTAGACGACCCCTGCATCAAGCCACTTGATTATTTCTTTATTCACAACTTCTTGTATTGCTTAATTTAGCCTCCGTTGGTGTTCTACGGAAGGCTTTGATCCATCCTCGAGAATGATTTTGTGCATACACAACGCGGGGCTTATTCCCCGAATATCAGCAAGTGTCCATCCTATGGCCTTCTTCTTCCTTTGTAACACTTTGAGAGTAGAGTCTACCTGCACTTTGGTTAGACAAGATAAAAGTATAACAGGTAAAGTACGAAAAAGACCAAGAAATTCATACCTGAGGTGTGGTGGAAGTGGCTTCAACTCCAAGATAGGTGACTCTTCAATTGAAGGCTTTGTCGTAGGAGTTTTCCGATTCTCCAAGTCCAAGGATAACTTTCGAGGACCATATGAATAAGAACCCATGCCTTGTAGAGCATTGGTACTCTCGATCAAACCATCCACCACAATATCATCATGATTCAATAAAACTGCCTCCACGGGATCTTCAACATTTATCATTGAGCTTGTTTCATCAATAATGACCTCGGTGACAAGGTCCATGAAAGAACATACCTCCGTGCTATTGACTTGCTTCATTGACTTGCAAATGTGGAACACAACCTTTTAATCACCCACCCGGAAGGTGAGCTCACCGGCCTCCACGTCAACTAAGGCCTTCCCCGTTGCAAGAAAGGGCCTTCCCAAGATGATGGGAACTTCATAATCCACCTCACAATCCAAGATAACAAAATTCGCGGCCAAAACAAACTTGTCAACCCGCACTAACACATCATCAATGATCCCTAGTGGCCGCTTCATAGATCGATACGCCATTTGAAGACGCATGGAAGTAGCCCTAGGTTGACCATCCCAAAAAGTTTGAAGACCGAATATGGCATCAAGTTTATGCTAGCTCCGAGGTCGCACAATGCTTTGGCGAAATCCGCGCTACCAATTGTGCAAGTAATGGTGAATGCTCCGGGGTCTTCAAGCTTGGGTGCCATTGAGTGCCCTATTGCACTCACTTGGTGAGTCATATTTATAGTTTCACACTCCATTTACCTTTTGTTTGTGACCAAGTCCCAAGTCCTTCATGAACTCGGCATACCCGGGCATTTGCTCTAAAGCTTCAACCAAATGGACATTGATGGATAAGGTTTTCATCATGTCGATGAATTTCTTGAATTGGTTCTCATTCTTTTGCTTTGCCAACCTTTGAGGATAAGGCGGAGGAGGCCTAGGTAATGGGGCCTTTGCTTTTGACACAACCGGCTTGGGAATGTCAATTACGTGTTCCCTAGACGGGTTCACGTGACTTTGAGTTTCCTCCTCATGATCATGAATATCAATCCTCACTTCACTAGTTGTTGGCTCCTCAACTACATGCTCAACCTCAATCAGAACCTCATCATTTGGCAAGTCATCATCATCACCAACAACTCTCTTTTGTTTAGAAGAACTAGCCTCACCACCTCGTCCACTTCTAGTGATCACCGCCATGGCGTGACCGGTATTGTTGTTGTTCCCACCCTTGGGGTTCACCACCATATCACTTGGTAGTGCTCCCTTTGGGCGTGTATTCAAGGCTTGTGAGATTTGTCCCATTTGAACTTCAAGATTGCGAATGGAGGTGCTATGGGAGGCAAGTTGAGCATCCGAATCCGAATTGCGTTCCATCATTTGTTTGAACATTTTCTCAATTCTACACATATCATTACTTGAGGAACCTTGGACTTGTGATTGATAGGGCGTGGATTTTTGGGTTGTTGGTACATGGGGGGGGCTTTGAAAGCCCGACCCCCGGTTACCGTTTCCATCCCAATTGTTGTTATTATTGTTCCCGCTTCAATTGTTGTTATTGTTGCCTCCCCATTGTTGATTGTTGTTCCCCCAATTACATGAATCTTTGATTGTTCCAATTTTGGTTGTTGCCTTGATTGTTCCCTTGCCCTTGATAATTGTTGGCATACATGACATCCTCATCTTGATCATCATAAGAATCCTCTTGACTATACCCACTCAATCTTTGGTCACATTGAGCATTGTTATTTTGCAATTGATTTCCACGAGGTCATCATTTGTTCACCAAACGATTTACCCCCTCCATAGCATTCACTTACTTAGGCCCTTGTAATTGTTGAAGCTGTGCCTTAGCAAGTTGATTCATAGTGGTGGTAAGCTCGGCAATTGCTTGCCCATGTTCTTGAAGTTCTTTGTGAAGACCATTAACAACTGGAACACCCTGAGGCATATTTGCTCTACTTTGCCATGCTGATGAAGTGTCAACCATTTCATCTAAGACCTCACATGCCTTATTGTAGGGTAGCTTCATGAAGTTGCCTCCAGCCAATTGATTGACCACACACTGATTGGTGGTATTTATGCCTTTGTAGAAGGTCTGTTGTATCATGGCCTCAGTCATGTCATTGTTTGGACACTCATTTACCATGGTCCTGTAGCGCTCCCAAATCTCGTGCAAAGGCTCATTTGGCTCTTGCTTGAAAGCCAATATTTCATCTCTAAGCGCTGCCATGTGACTAGGAGAGAAGAATTTTGCAATGAACTTGTCTGCTAGCTCATCCCATGTGGATATGGAATGGTTGGGAAGTCGCTCCAGCTAGTCTAATGCTTTCCCTCGGAGAGAGAAGGGAAATAGCCTAAGCCTTAATGCATCCTCTGAGACATTGTTTGCTAGCTCCCCCAGGAGGTATCAACGAACCCCTTTAAATGCTTGTAAGCATTCTGATGTGGAGCTCCTGTGAAGTGTTCACGCTTCTCCAAGAGTGTCGGCATCACATTTGTGATTTGGAAGTTCCCCGCCCGGATTCTAGGTGGGAAAATAGCACTCGCGTACCCCTCGTATGGAAGTACCCGAGGGGAAACTCTGGGAGGTGGAGACAGGGGAGGGTCTGGAATATCCTCATTAACATTGGTCTGTCAGCCCCGTCTTGGAGGTGGTACTTGATTTAGATCATCTTCTCTATTGTCAAACACCTCCTCCCCCGGAATAATATTACCCAAAGGATCTGCCATTAGTACCTGAATTGATTCAACACACACGTTAACAAAAGAAGGAAGAAAAAACACACTGCACCACTATTCACATAGATAATCAACACCGTAAAAGCTCCCCGACAACGGCGCCAAAAAGTGATCGGCTCCTGCCTACACCACTAAAGAGTAGCAAGTACGTGGGTCAATGCATCTTTTACTCAAAGGGGTCGGGATCGAATTCCACAGGGAGCTATATATGTTGGAGTTGAGTGTCTAAGTGATCTAGTAGCGCGTATTGTTCTCAATTGCACTTCTCATCAAATGGTTTGGTGATTAAACTATGATATAGTCTATTTGAAATTACGAACTAGCTAACTAATATCTTTTTGGATGTTTTCTCAATAGATAAAGGGACTAGGGCTGTGACTTTCTCCTAGGTGAATACTTGGCGGGATCTAAAGCCTAAGGCAAAGACGTTATGTTGGGGATTGGGATGTAGCCAATGCACAGAATTACTCACTCTATACCTCTCGATAGTTTGAGTGACTTTGCCCTAATTGACTCCCTCGAGACCAATTGGGTGTCTAAATTGTGCAAGCAATATAGGCTCAAATCGGGTATTACTATCTCTAGGTTTAACCCTTTAATTGGGACTATCAATCTCTTGATTACACCCAATTCCTTGTTGGACTGATTTTCCTAGACTCAAGTTCTCTTTCTCAAGAAGAACCCAAGTCAAATAGGCACAAATTAGTGTTTGCAACCACTAATTTAACATGGAAAACACAAATCAGTCCAAATATCAACTACCCATAAACATCTAAGCCTTAAATAAAAATACCCATCAAATACCCATACTAGGGTTGAGCTACAACCCTAGCTAATGGGTCTAGCTACTCATAATAATGAAAGAAAACAAAGAAACATATGAAGAATAACCCATAAGATTTAATTACAAGCTAATAATTGAAGATTCAATGATAAACCAACTATAACATTACTCAAAATAGTCTAATACAGCGGTTCACGAGCTCTTCTCGAAGTTAGAGTACAAAGCTGACCTAAAAATGGGAAAAGAAAGTATTTATACTAGGCCGAATTTTCTTGACAAAAATATCCCTGCGGGGGTACAACGGACCGCAAGGAATGGAGTGCGGCCGCGGTAAGGCTTTTTGGCTTCAAACTTTTCTCTCTGAACTTGTCCATTGCGGGCCGCATAAAATGCACCGCGGCCGCGGTGGCTTCTACTGCGGTCTGCACAAAAAGGACCGCGGACCGCATTGGCATTAATCCTCCAAACTCCCAGCTCTCTGAACTTGGTCCTTGCGGACCGCACAATCTCGCTTGCGGCCGCGGTGAGGCTACCGCGGTCCGCACAAAATGCTTTGCAGCCGCAATGTTTGAGTTTCCAAGATATGCACCTCTCTGAATCTCCTCACTGCGGACCGCACTAAATGGAATGCGGCCGCAGTGGATCTATTGTACTGTGCTTGGACTTGTTCTTGGTACTTGTGCATGTTTCACTCCTTTTTGAGCTGGTTTTGACTAATTGTCACCTTTTTGACAAAACCCTGCAAACAAGTACAACATGTAAGCCTTTGGGACTATTTTGTATACATTTTTAATCAAACTTCAAGTAGTAAAGAGTGTAAAATGAACTATAATCCCTAGTTATCACCTTCCCCTTGCACGAGACTAAGCAATGTCTTGCAACTTTGCATGAGGCTAAGCCTTGCTTATTTATTGCATAAGGCTAAGTTCTGCCTTTTCCTTGCATACTAAGCACTGTCTCCCAACTTTGCATGAGGCTAAGCCCTGCCTCCTTAATTGCATAAAGCTAAGCATTGCCTTCCCCTGCACGAGACTAAGCATTGTCTCTCCTTGCACAACCACGAATGCTATGCTACTCTAAACCTTGCATTATTCTCTACCTCGGGCCTAAGCTCTGTCTTGTTTCATTTCGCATAACCAAGCATCATGTCTTTGCATATCATGGGCTGAAACATAGCCAATTGTTTCGAAGGCGGCATAGTCCGAAGGCATCATCCTCATAGTCGGAACACACCATGCCATGGCCTGAGGATCTCTCAATATTGCACATCATAATTCAAAGGCGTCATTGTTCAGAGGCACCATCTTCATAGCCCGAGAACATCATTTCATGGCCTGCGAATCCCCTATCTCAGGATTCATGGCCCGGGACGTCATGGTCTAAGGACTTCATCCTCACCGTCCAAAGATAGCTCTCATGGTCCAAAGGGAATTTGCGTCATGTTTAAATTCATGCAATAATATATATGTATTTGTATGCATCGTATTCTGAGTTTGCAGGAGATCCAAGAAGTAAACGTTCTCCTAACGGGAGCAATTTTTGCTCCAGTTTCCATTCAACGTTCATATCTTGCAACTATTTCAAACATAACTGTTCACCGTCCGTTACCCATTCCCATCTGATAACTAGTAAAATATTCATAACCATTTCCAAATACATCCATTTACCATCCCGATATCGTCCTGTCAAGAAAAGCTTGTCTGTTCCTACAATAACTCCATTGGTTTATTCCACTGTTGGATCCGGAACTACACATGGCATGATTCCTGAAAAACTAGGGATATATAGGCAGCTCAGAAACCAGGGTTCGTCCTATATTTTTCAAAATCACCTCATTCGGTCAAAATCGATCATCATTTCTTTACCCGACAACTCTTTCATCCTTCCCGGGTAAAGAGGGATAAATGTCGATACCCAATTTTCTCATCATATATATATTAACACATACACACACACTTTCAAAATAGTGCATATGCATCATCATTTTATTTATAAACACACACGTATTTTTTCATTATTTTCCATAATTTTAAATGCTTTAATTCAATTTATTTCTGCATTTTGTTATATAAAAATCCAATAATTACCCTCCAAATTATTTGTATGATGATTTAATCATCTAAACTTATCATTTATATCAATATGAGGTTTTAAATATTTTCAGTGCATTTCTTATAATTACATTTATATTTGTTTTTTTGCTAAATTGCATATTTTTGCAATAATAGCCCATATGCATACATAATTATATTATTTATGCAGAAATTGACTTTTTATATTTTTATAATGTTAAGTAATTATTTTTAATTATTTTTATGTATAAATGATATTTTTGTTATTTATTTATTACTTTTATAAATTATTTATTTGATTAAATTGGGTATTTAAAATCTAGCTCTAAATTCCTCCTGTTTTTTGACCTAAAACTACCCATACCTTAGCCCAAATTTCCCCAAACCTTAGCCCAATTACCCCAAGCCCAAGCCCAACACCAGTTAACCTACTACCCATACCCGTTCAATTGACCCGCAACAGTTCCTTTTAAAATCATGGTCGTTGATCTCTAAGATCAACGACCCACAATCAACCGACCTTTTTAATTACTTAACCCCTGACCCTAATCCCCATTACCCCTTTACCCGCCGCATTAGGATCCTCTCTGCTCTCATCTTCTCTAAGAAAACCCTAGCCGTCGTACTTCTCAACCTCTCAAAATCCGGCCCTAAAATGGAATCAATAGTTGATTCACTTGCCTTATTGACCTCCTCTCACTACTGGTTACTCGTCTGTGGTGTTACCTGGTTTGTTGCCTAACATGGCAAGCAAATATCATCAAATTCGAACCAAATCGGTTCAAATCCTTGATCTCTCTAATTTTTTGTCTATGTTCATCACTTGTTCTTTGTAAGTACAAATATTTTCTATATCTGTTGATTATTCTTACTTACCCTAAATTAGGGTTTTCAGACCTCTTTCAATCGAACCAAAATGGGTTCTATTCTCTGAAAAGTGATATTCTGTCTATATTCGTCCTATTCTGTATGGTGTGATTTTACACCTTCCCTAAAATTAGGGTTTGAGACTTTTCCCTTTTCCTTACTGATTGTGATTGCATGTATTGAACCTTTCCTTTCTCGTGTTTGATTGGTGATTTTTTTTATTTGGATGTTAGTTTCTACTACTATATAAACCCCTCCCCATTCCCCTTTGAGACAGGACTTGAATCGACAATATTTACTAAAAGCTGAAGTTATAGATCTTTGTTCTCTAAATACTCTTGTTCTATATTCTGGTTCCTGGCCAGCTGAAAGCCAAGACCATAAATTCAAGGTTTTTGCTACTGTGGACTTTGTTCTTTCTTGTTTTCGCTTAACTGGTGAGTTACTGAACTTTTGTCACTTCATTCCTATTTACCTATCATTTACACATGTTTTTGCTTCTGAAGATTGTAGTTTAATGTGTTTTCTGGGCTGTTCTTGTATGCAAATCCTGATTGCTTTACTGTAATTTTGGTCTCTCTAATCTTCACTTCATTATGTTGGTAATCTGAAACATGCTAAGCCTAATTCGAGTAATCAATAGCCTCTTAATTTTATTTAGCCAATATGTTACTGCTTAACATCTCTTTGGTATTTAATCCTACTTAAGGTTGTCCATTATGTTATTTGAATATGCTCCCTATGCATAATTTGAACTTCCTTTAGAATAATTGGTCTATTAGGTCAAACTTAAATGCTTACACTTACTGTATGACATGTGTTTTATCTTATCTTTCTGTTCTGAATCTCTAAGAATGGAAATCTTGCATAGATCCTGCTCTATCAATCATGACTAGATTTTCAGTTAATATCCCCCCCCCCCCCCCCCCCCCAACCCTTT
>ML299454.1:37355-102612 GCA_005239495.1 Nicotiana undulata | reverse complement strand
CCCCCCCCCCACAAGCATGTTTTGGCTCACTTGATCCATCAGCATGTTGTCATAATCTGTGCTTCCTCACTATGTCTAAATGTTGTTCTGCTGCCTGATGTGGAGTTAACATGGCTATCTTGTGACATTAGCATTTGTACTTAACATAAATTGGACCTTTTCCCTGTTATGAGTCTAACCTGCAAACTTGTTTGTTAATATGTAACTACTTATGCACTAGGTGTTTACTAAATGTGCTCTTAAAACCTAAAACTTGTTTGATTATCTGCATTGTGTGCCTAACTTGACTATGTTTGTACCCTTCATTTTTGTCCCCTTAGCTATTGTCCACTTTCCCTCATTATCACTTATGTTATTCTGACCTCCCTAGTGTGAGCACTGCTCCAGGGTTCATTTGAGACCCTTGTGAACTCTGACACACTAGGATTTTGTCCCTAATCTCTCCTTTGAACTGTCTTTGTTAACCTCCCTAGTGTGAGCACTGCCTTGGGTTCTTGAAGCCCTTGGGAACTCCGACACACTAGGGCCTTGGTTCTATATGCTCAACTCTGTTTTATGCCACTGGGTGAATCACTCAATTCCTGGCTTCCTTATGTCCATGAAGGTGTAACTTTTTGGTTATTATGAACTATGAGAATGAAGGCCTAGCCTTGCCTGGCCAGGTGTATCTTTGGGCCTGCTGTAGGCTCCCTGTAGTTATTCTACTTTTTAATTCATTCTATTCATTCTGGGTCTATAATAATTCTTGTAAAGATATTTTGGGGTGTTAGTAAAAGTGGGAAAAGGGTTTTCTCTTATGCTTGCATTAAAATGGGTAGAAACACTGCCTATAGGTTCATTACTTAGCTAAAATGTGCTATTATGCTCAAACATGTTCATGTGTTAGAAATCATGCCTATAGGTATTCAATTTTTCTCAAAACGTGTTACTTTCTAGTTATTATAGAAATCTTGCCTATAGGTATACTATTACGCTCAACCATGTTCAATTATTATGTGTTAGCAACCCTGCCTATAGGTTCTTTGCTTGGTTCAAATGTGTTCTACTTCTGCCTATTAGAAACCATGCCTATAGGATCTAAATTAGTTTTAATTATAGAAATCATGCCTATAGGATCCAAAATTAGTTTTAATTATAGAAATTATATTTATAGGGTCTGAATCAATTTAATTACCGTCTTACTCGTTTCTTTAAGAGTTTTCAACACTGTGTCATTATCACTACTATAAAGAGCAATTCTGAATATTCTTCTATTGTTACCATCGCCATTTAATGTATAAAACACCTAGTTATCATGCCTATGGGTTTAACCTCTTATACGTGTAATCAGTAGGCAACTATGTAGGCCTTAGTAATTGTATTAAGAAATGGCTTTTGCGTATAAACTGCCTGCTCATTAAATTCAGTATCACATAGAGATCCTGCCTATAGGTTCCTACCACCTTAACTTTTTAAAATCTGCAGCTGTCAATGTTAATCAGTTTTGCGTGCATTTGTTGTCTAAGTGCGGAGGCCAACTTGAGCCCTTATTTGCTTATATGTGAAAGTCCAAAATGTTTTGTATGTCGCCTAGTATTTTTCATTTTGAGCAACCTAAGTTAAAGTCTAGAACCACCCTGAGATAGAGGTCCATATGCCTCCTGGACCATAGGCACGGGAAGGGTAGTGCACGCATAGGGTACAACTTAGAATTAACTAGTGCGCTTTAGGTAAACAACTTAAAGATAGTAATCGGGTAAAAGGAGATGATAGTTTGTGCCCGCTGAAAAATATGAGTAACACCCCATCTCGAGGGAGTTACGAAGTATTATTTATGTTGCACGGGGTGATCCTTTAGGCTAAAAAGCTTAGGACCCCCCCCCCCCCACACCTTTGTTTAAAGTCAATCATTTTATTTATTTATCCAAATTTTATCTCTTCTCTTGTGGACCTCGAGGAGTGCCTAACACCTTCTCCTGAAGGTAATTTGAGCCCTTACCCGATCTTTGGTGACGCAATTGGTTAATCCAGAGTTATCTGCAAATAGGTTCCCTAACGCATCTTAATCGGTTAGGTGGCGACTATCTCTTTTAACACCCTTCCTTAAAAGAGTTGTCACATGTCGAAACCCGATTTCACGAGAAAAAGGGGCACGACATTAACTACCAGTAGGGATTCGCATTTAGCTTCGACGACTTTCGCCCCCAAGCTTTTAGCTAGCTCGAGACCTGCAATCATAGCCTTGTACTCAGCCTCGTTGTTAGTCAATTTGGCAGTTTTAATGGATTGTCTAATAATATTGCTTGTGGGCGGTTTCGAACCAATGCCAAGCCTAGACCCTTTCACATTCGAGGCATCGTCCGTGAAAAGGGTCCATACCCCCGCTGATGTACGCGATTTTAGTAGAAGTTCCTTTTTCACTTCGGGTACGAGGGTTGGCGTAAAATTGGCCACGAAGTATGCTAAAATTTGAGACTTGATGGCCGTTCAGGGTTGATATTCGATATCGTACCCACCAAGTTCGACGGCCCATTTGGCCAATCGTCCAAATAACTCGGGCTTGTGCAAAACATTTTGGAGTGGATAAATGGTTATCACACATATGGGGTGGCACTGAAAATATGGCTTTAATTTTCTAGATGCGCTTATTAATGAAAGTGCTAATTTCTCTAAGTGTGGATACCTAGTTTAGCATCTCCTAAGGTTCGACTTACGTAATAAATAGGAAACTGCGTACCTTGCTCTTCTCGAACTAGTACACCACTTACCGCTATTACGGACACTGCCAAGTATAAGTATAGCTTCTCGTCTGCCTTCGGAGTGTGGAGCATAGGTGGGCTTGATAAGCATCATTTCAATTCCTCCAATGCTTGTTGACATTCCGGGGTCCAGGTAAATTTTTTTTTCTTTTTGAGTAAGGAAAAGATCATGTGGCTTCGATATGATGACCTCGAAATGAATAGGCCTAAGGCAGCTATCCGTCCGGTTAGCCTTTGTACAACTTTCACACTGTCTACGACAGCGATATCCTTGACGGCCTTAATCTTATAAGGGTTGATTTTGATTCCCCGATTTGATACCATGAAGACGAGGAATTTGCTCGAGCCGACCCCGAAAGCACATTTTCGGGGTTAAGTTTCATGTTGTACTTCCTCAAGATTTGGAATGTTTCATGCAAATGATTTAAATGGTCCTCTGCGCGCAGGGGCTTAACTAACATATCGTCGATGTAAATTTCCATTGATTTACCTATCTGTTCCTTGAATATTTTGTTAACTAGGCTTTGGTATGTAGCTCTTGCATTTTTTGGCCCGAAGGGCATTACATTGTAACAATAAGTTTCATACTTAGTGATAAAAGAAGTCTTTTCTTGGTCTTATGGATCCATCTGGATTTGATTGTACCCAGAATAGGCGTCGAGAAAGGTAAGGATCTCATGGCCGGTCGTGGCATCGATCATGCGATCCATTTAAGGTAGTGGAAAGGAGTCTTTCGGACATGCTTTGTTCAAGTCCTTATAGTCTACACACATTCTAAGTTTATTACCCTTTTTTTGGACTACGACTACATTAGCCAACCACTCGGGATATTTTACTTCCCGAATGGATCCTATTTTTAGAAGTTTGGTTACCTCGTCGTTTATGAAGATGTGCTTTACCTCGGACTAGGGTCTTCTCTTTTTCTTTATCGGTCTGAACTTGGGATCCAGGCTCAGCCGAGGAGTTGTTATCTCCGGTGGGATTCCTGTCATGTCTAAATGGGACCATACAAAGCAATCCATGTTATCAATAAGAAATTGAATGAATGTTTTCCTGAGTTCGGGGGTCAACCCCTGTCACGACCCGATTTACCCATCCGAAAAGGTATCGTGATGACACCTAGTCTCTACGACTAGATAAGCCTAAATTTGCGAAAAAATAATAAAGAAACATAATAAGTAAAGACAGGATAAAGTGAATCTACTACGTAAAACATTGCCACTCGGCATGTACAAGCAAATCTTTCCCAAAACCCGGAATGTCACTTTTAAATCACAAGCTCTATACTGTAATAACTCTATATAATGAGAAAGAAATACATAAAAGTCTATATCTAACTGGAATAGAAGGTGACTCGCAGGATTCTGCGGACGCGGCAGAATTACCTTACGGACTCCTCAAACATCTACGACGACCTCTAGCCACGGAACTGAGAACTGGAACCTGGAGCTGCACACAAAAAACATGTGCAGGAAAGGGCATGACTACACCACGTTCAGTACCCAGCAAGTGCCAAGCCTAACCCCAGTTAAGTAGTGACGAGGTCCGGTTAAGGCTCTACTGGATTTATAAAATTTAAAACAGTTTAAATAATGCAGCAAAGAAATAACTTCTAAAGTAAACAGTTCAAATGAATAATCTGAATTAAACAGCAAAAATGGAGCTCTCGGCTCAGCACAACGTATGTCACAGTGGGTACTCCCGGGATACCGTCCCGTAGTTCCAAATATAATCATGCAGTACAGGGGGGGGATCTCCCAGAATACGTCTGTAGTTTCCAATTTAAATATGCAGTGCTAGGGGGATCTCCCAGAATACGTCCGTAGTCGCTAATTTAAATATGCAGTACATGGGGGATCTCCCAGAATGCGTCCGTAGTCCCCAATTTAAATATGCAGCGCGAAGTAAATGCCAAATAAACTTAAATTCTAACAGCACATCAAGATACAGGTAGGAAAACATGGATAAACTAGCTAAACATGGCGCATAGAGGGTCAATTAAGCAAAACAATATGAGAACAGTAGGCATGCTTCCCTAATCTAAGATGAACAATTAAACACGTAGAACTGATGTAGTAAAGTACAAGGCACTGTATAAATTTTGAAGAAAATGTGAGATTTTTACAGAAATGTCCCGTGTACGTACTCGTCACCTCGCGTACACAGCACCCACATAACCATTATATAAAAAATAACCTAGGGGAAGGTCCCCAACACAGAGTTAGGTAAGCCACTTACCTCGACTGCTCTACTCAACTTGAAACCACGTTCTTGCCACGAGTACCCGACTTCGAATGGCCCAAATCTATTCAATTCAATTGTATAATGTAAATATCACTTTAAGAAATCAATCTAGCTAATTAGTTCAAATCTAATACGCGAAATTAGGAAAATTGCCCAACAATCCCCCGGGCCCACGTCTCGAAATCGGGTGAAAATTACAAATTTAGAACACCCATTCACTCACGTACTCACTCGAACAAGAATCATCAAAATCCGATGTCAAAATCTCATTAAATTGTCAGATTTCTACTTGGGGAACTTTCATCCCATTTTCATAATTTTTCACCCAAATTCCTTGACTAGATTGAGGAAATTGCTATGGGTTAATGATATGCAAGTGAAATAGGATTAGGAATCGTTACCTATGAGTCTTCTCTTCAAAGCCCACTCAAACTCGCCTAATCCCGAGCTCCAAATCATTTTTAGAAGATATGAATTTCAAACCCTCGAATTTGGTATTGACTGCCTAGCGATCTCGCACCTGCACCCCATTGGACCGCATGTGCGAAAAGTCACAAAAAAGGCTGGGGCCGCACATGCAGTCACTGGGCCGCATATGCGGAACTCTTGTCGCACCTGCGAGCCTGGTTGACCCAGGTCAATTTCGCACCTGCGAGGCCCCCTTCCGCACCTGCGAAACACTAGAACCAGCAATGCTTCAGCTGGTTGTTAAGTTCAAACCATCCCGTTGAGCATCCGAAACATCCCCGAGGCCCCCTAGACTTCAACCAAAACTACCAACCAGTCCGTATATCTCATCCAAACTTGGTCGAACCTTCAAAACGCATCATATAACACCAAAATCACAATTATACATGGATTCAAGCCTAAGAACTTATGAAATTTCCAAAATCCACAACCGATGCCGAAACAAGTCAAAACTAGTCTGAATGACCTCAAATTTTACACACAGGTCATAAATGACACTACAGACCTACAACCACTTTTGGAATTCCATTCCAAGCCCGACATCAAAATTTCACCTATCGGCCGAAATCGCCGAAATTCTAACTTTTGCCAATTCAAGCCTAAATCTACTACAGACCTCGAAAACACATTTCAGACACGCTCCTAACCTCGAACTCATCCAACAGAGCTAGCGTAGTCAACAAAATTCCATTCCAGACCCGTCTTCACACAGTTCCAACTACGGTCCGATTTCTAAAGCATAAACTCATAAATAGGGACTATGTGACCAAAAACTCTCCAAAATTCGCAACTAATCATTCCAACAAGTCCTATGAGCAGATACAAACGTGGGGAAAGCAGTTATTAGGGGATCGAGGCACTAACTCTCTAAACGACCGATCGGGTCGTTACATTCTCCCCCTCTTAAGAAAATCGTTCGTCCTCGAACGAGTATAGAGACAACCTGAAGCTGTGAAAAGGTGAGGGTACTGGCTACGCATATCCCACTCGGTCCCCTAAGTCGTCTCCTCGACCGGCTGACCCCTCCAGTGAACCTTAACTGATGCAATATCCTTTGACCTGAGCTTTCTGATCTGCCTATCCAATATAGCTACTGGCTCCTCAACATATGATAAATCCTTGTCCAAATGGGCTGAACTGAAATCCAAAACATGGGTCGGATCACCTTGATACCTCCGGAGCATAGAGACGTGGAACACCGGATGAACTCTTGCTAAGCTGGGAGGGAAGGCAAGCTCATAAGCAACCTCCCCAACACGCTACAATATCTCAAAAGGGCCAATGAACCTCGGACTCAGCTTACCCTTCTTACCGAACCTCATGACGCCCTTCATAGGCGATACCCAAAGCAAAACCCGATCACCAGCCATAAATGCCAAATCACGAACCTTTCGGTCCGCATAACTCTTCTGCCTGGACTGAGCTGTGCGAAGTCTCTCCTGAATCACCTTCACCTTGTCCAGGGCATCCTGAACCAAATTTGTACCCAACAATCAGGCCTCGCCCGGCTCAAACCATCCCACTGGAGACCTGCACTGTCTACCATACAAAGCCTCATACGGAGCCATCTGGATGCTGGGCTAGTAGCTGTTATTATAAGTAAACTCTGCAATTGGCAAGTATTGGCCCATGACCCTCAAAACTCCATCACACAGGCACGAAGCATATCCTCAAGAATCTGAATCATGCGCTTGAACTACCTGTCCGTCTGAGGGTGAAAGGTTGTACTCAACTCTAACCTGGTGCCTAGCTCCTGATGAACGACTCTCCAGAACCGTGAAGTGAACTGTGTACCTCTGTCTGAAATGATAGATACTGGGATGCCGTGAAGGAGAACAATCTCCCTGATGTAAATCTCAGCCAATCTCTCGGAGGAGTATGTAGTCAACACTGGAATGAAATGGACTGACTTGTTCAGCCGATCCACGATCACCCAAATCACATCGAACTTTCTCAAATACGAGGAAGTCCAACCACAAAGTCCATGGTGATCCGCTCCCACTTCCACTCTGGAAGCTCAATCTGCTGAATTCAACCCTCCTGGTCTCTGATGCTCATATTTGACTTGCTGACAATTGAGACACTTGGCCACAAACTCCACTATATCCTTTTTCATCCTTCTCCACCAATAGTGTTGTTTCAGGTCCTGGTACATCTTCGCAGTACCCGGATGAATGGAGTATCGCGAGCTTTGGGCCTCCTCAAGAATCAACTCTCGAAGCCCATCCACATTTGGCACACATATCCAACCCTGCATCCTCATCACACCATCATCTCCTATAGTCACATCCCTGGCATCACCTCGCCGAACCCTGTTCTAAAGAACCCAAAGGTGGGGATCATCATACTGGCACTCTCTGATGCAGTCATAAAGAGAAGATCGGGAAACCACACAAGCTAATACCCGACAAGGCTCTAAAAGATTCAATCTCACAAACTGGTTGGCTAAGGACTGAACATCCAAGGCTAAGGGCCTTTCAACTGCTGGAAGGTATGCCAAACTCCCCAAAATCTCCGCCCGGCGACCCAAGGCGTCGGCCACCACATTGGCCCCCCGGGTGGTATAATATAGTGATGTCATAGTCCTTTAGTAACTCCAACCATCTCCGCTGACGCAAATTGAGGTCCTTCTACCTGAACAAGTGCTGCAAACTCCGGTGATTCATGAAAATCTCACAGGGAACACCGTATAAATAATGACACCATATCCTCAGGGCGTGAACAATTATTGCAAAATCGAGATCGTGAACTGGAGTTCTTCTCATGTACCTTCAACTGTCTGGACGTGTAGGTAATCACCCTACCGTTCTGCATCAATACCGCTCCAAGTCCAATCCTCGAAGCATCACAATAGACAATACAAGACCCTGAACCCGTAGGCAATACCAACACTGGAGTTGTAGTCGGGGGTGTCTTGAGCTTCTGAAAGCTCTCCTCACACTCCTCAGTCCACCTGAATGGAGCACCCTTCTGGGTCAATCTTGTCATAGGTGCTGCAATGGATGAAAATCCCTTCAAAAAACGGCGATAGTACCATGCCAAACCAAGGAAACTGCAGATCTCAGTAGTTGATGACGGTCTAGGCCAACTCTGCATTGCCTCCACCTTCTTCGAGTCTACCTTGATCCCATCACAAGACACCACATGGCCTAATAAGGCCACAGAATCAAGCCAAAATTCACACTTAGAAAATTTTGCATACAATTTCTTCTCCCTCAAAGTTTGAAGCACGGTCCTTAGATGCTTCTCATGATCCTCCCGAGACCGAGAATATACTAATATGTCGTCAATGAACACAATGACGAAAGTATCAAGATAAGGCCGAAACACACTGTGCATCAAATGCATAAAGACTGTTGGGGCATTGGTCAGCCAAAATGACATGACAAGAAACTCATAGTGACCATATCTGGTCCTCAAGGCAGTCTTCGGGATATCAGACTCCCGAATCTTCAACTGATGATAGCTAGAACGCAAGTCAATCTTGGAAAATACCCTGGCACCCTGCAACTAGTCAAATAAATCATTAATGCGAGGCAATGGATACATGTTCTTCATTGTAACCTTGTTTAGCTGCCAATAATCAATACACATACGCATAGAACCATCATTTTTCTTCATAAATAATACCGGAGCACCCCAAGGTGATACACTAGGCCTTATGAAACCCTTATCAAGCAACTCCTGTAACTGCTCCTTCAATTCAGGAGGATCCATTCGATAGGGAGGAATGGAAATGGGTTGAGTGTTCGGCAACAAATCAAAGCCGAAATGAATATCTCTGTCGGGCGGCATACCCGGAAGATCAGCCGGAAACACATAAGGAAAGTCCCTCACAACTAGAACTGACTCAATTGTAGGGGTATCAACACTAACATCTCTCACATAGGCCAAATACGCATCACACCCCTTCACAACCATCCGCTGAGCCTTATGGAAAGAAATGACTCTGCGGGGAGTATATTCTAAGGTACCTCTCCACTCAAATCTCGGTAAACCTGGCATAGCCAGCGTCACAATTTTGGTATGATAATCAAGAATAGAATAATGGGGCGACAACAGTCCATGCCCAAGATAACATCAAAATCTACCATACTGAGTAATAATAAGTCAGATCTGGTCTCAAAACCACTGATAACAATCAAACACGACTGATATACGAAAGCCGCAACAAGAGAATATCCCACGGGAGTAGAAAAATAAATAGGGGAGCTCAAAGAATCCCGAGCTATCGCCAGATATGGGGAAGAATAAGAAGAGACATATGAATACGTAGAGTCTGGGTCAAATAATATTGATGCATCCCTATGACAAAACATGTCCAATACATGTGATGACTGAATATGAAGATCAACCTCTGAACGGGCTGGAAGGGCATAATATGTGGCCTGGCCTCCCCTTCTAGGGCGACCTCAGCTTCCCCGACCTCCACCTAGAGCTGTTTGAGAAGGTGGGGAAGCAGCTGGGGCTGGAAGAATAGCTGGAGGACCTGATGGAGCACGTGGGGCCTGGTAAGACTGAGATGATGCACCCATCCTAGCTCCGGGGCAATCTCTGAACATGTGGCTAGGGTCACCACACTCAAAACAACCCCATGGAGGATGTAGAGGCAGATGCTGACTCTGAACTGGCCTGCTGGACTGACTGGTAATAGCACCTCGAGCAGGAGGCACACTGGATACATGTGGTACATAATAAGGCTCCTGAGGTCTAGGAGGAGCTGGAATACCACTGGCTGCTGGAAGAGCTGAATGAACAGGGCGACTCACAAAACCCCTACCATAACGTGTTGCTAGTGCACGAACTCCTGAGTATTGACCAGTATCTCGAGACCTCTTGGCCTCCCTCTCCTCTCTGTCTCGGGCCACCATGCTGTCAATCCTCCGGGCAATACTCACTGCCTGCTGGTAAGTGATATCTGTCTCCAATTCTCTAGCCATACTGGTCTGAATAACGGGGTGGAGTCCATCAATAAAGCGTCGAACGCTCTCTCTAATCGTGCCAACCAAGGCCGGTGCATGACGAGCCATGTCACTAAAACAGACGACATACTCCGACACAGTCATAGTACCCTGGCATAACTGCTCAAACTCTGCACGCCAAGCATCCCTGAGGCTCTGAGGGACAAACTCAAGCAAAAACATCTTTGAGAACTGAGCCCAAGTGAGTGAATCTGCCTCATCTGGACTACTAAGCTCATAGGCACTCCACCACTGATAAGCCGCTCCCCTCAGCTGGAAAGAGGTGAAAGAAACCCCACTCGTCTCCACAATACCCATAGTGCAGAGAATGTGATGACACTCCTCAAGAAAACCTAGAGCGTCATCTGAAGCTAGTCCGCTGAAAATAGGTAGGTGGTACTTCTTGTACCTCTCAAGTATGAGCTGCTCTGCCTCAGAAGTATCTACCCTAGCATCATGCTGAGCTGGAGCCGCTGGGGGCATAGGAATATACTACGGAACCTGACCAACATGGACCCTCTGCTCAGGAGTACGGGCTGCGGGAGTCTGTGCCCCTCCCCCGGCCTGAGATATGGCTGGAGCTATCGGGAGTTGTCCCGCTTGAGTTAGAGTGCTAAAAGCGCTCATGAACTTAGCCAAAGTATCTTGGAGGGCTGGAGTAACAGTAGGGACCTCTCGTGCCCCTCCGACTGTAGCTGTTGGGGGCTCCTCCGTTGCTACTCTCGCTGGTTCTCGTGTTGCACCGTGTTCTCATCCTCTGCCCCTGCCCCTACCTATGGCAGCTCTAGCTGGGGGCTCGGGTGCCTGATCGTCAGTCCGTCTGGTACGAGTCCTCACCATCTGTGAGAAAGAGTAGAATAGAGTTTTAGAACTTTTGATGTGAGTAACTAGCACGACAAGGAATTACAAAAAGGTGATTGTTCATAACAGTTACATAGCCTCCCGAAGATAGATACAAACGTCTCCGTACCGATCCACGAGACTCTAATAAACCGGCTTGTGACTCCTATGAACCTAGACGCTCTAATAACAACTTGTCACGACCCGATTTACCCTCCGAAAAGGTATCGTGACGGCACCTAGTCTCTACGACTAGGTAAGACTAAATTTACGGAAAAATAATAAACAAAAATAATGAGTAAAGACAGGATATAGTGAATCTACTAAGTAAAACATCGCCACTCGACATGTGAAAGCAAATCTTTCCTAAAACTCAAAATGTCACTTTTAAGTCACAAGCTCTATACTGTAATAGCTCTATACAACGATAAAGAAATACGTAAAAGTCTCCAGCTCCTTGACCGTTGACTTGGTTGCATACGATTCTTCGGGAACAACAAAAGTTTGAGGAGTAAGAAAGTCCCCCTCTTCTTCCTCGATTACCTGTTTCTCCTATTCGGTCGAGGCTGCGGGCAGGATTGCTATTTGACCGTCTGCTTATCTTTGGTGCTCGATTTTTCTGAGGTCGAAGGTGTTGATATCGGTGTCACCACGTCGACTGCAAATATTTCCTTTGCTGCGTGTTGTTCCCCGTAAACCGTTTTCACACCATCCATTGTTGGGAACTTCATCATTTGGTGAAGGGTCGATGGTACTGTCCTCATATTGTGGATCCAGGGCCTACCGAGCAGTGCATTGTACCTCATGTCGCCTTCGATGACATGGAATTTTGTATCTTGGAAGGTTCCAGCCACGTTTACTGGTAGGATTATCTCTCTTTTTGTTGTTTCACTAGCCATGTTGAAGCCGTTTAGGACTCGAGATGCAGGTACAATTTGGTCTAGCAGGCCGAGCTGCCCTACGACCCTCGATCTGATTATGTTTGCTGAGCTACCTGGATATACTAGAACACGTTTAACTTGAATTTTATATAACAAAATAGAAATTACCAGGGCGTTGTTGTGCGACTGAGAGATGCCTTCTGCTTCTTCGTCATTGAACGATAGAGTGCCTGCAGGCACATAGTCTCGAGTCTGTGTTTCTCTGGTGATCGACACCTTGGTGCATTTGAATATATCCCCTTGTGGGACATCGACCCAGCCGACGATCATGTGAATAACATGCTGAGGTTCTTCTTGATCGTTCTTTCTGTTGGCGTCTCTCTCCCTAAAGTGATTTTTGGCTCGATTATTGAGGAATTCTCGAAGATGGCCTTTGTTGAATAATCGAGCAACCTCCTCCCTCAGCTGTCTGCAGTCGTAAAACCTATGGCCATGTGTTCCATGAAACTTACACATCAGATTTGGGTTTCTTTGAGAAATATCAGATTGTATAGGTATGGGCCACCTAGTGTCTTTTGATACTTCCGATAGCCGATACAATCCCTGTTGCATCGACACTAAAATTGTACTCCGATTGCCGAGGTGCTTCTGCGGGATCTGCATATTTGTCGAAGCCATTTTTACTCATAAGTCCCCGAGAGTTCTTCCCTCGGTCACCCCTTCGATCGTTCGGGGCGGAATTTCATCCCGGATGATTAGTCCTTCGATCTGAAACATATGGATGATACCGATCTTTATTCGACCTTGATTATCTATCAACATCTCTCCATTTTTTTCCTGTCGACCGGTTTGGATGTACTGAGCCTGAGGGGGCTCCCAATTGGTCGTCCTCGACCCTGATCTTCGACTTCCATCGGGTGAAAACATCTGCCCAAGTCATAGCTGAGTACTCGATTAAATTCTGCTTCAACTGGCTTGATGCGATCGAACTCCACTCATTTAATCCTTGGGTGAAATATTGAACAACCCAATCATCAGTGACTGGCGGTAACTCCATGCTTCCATTTGGAATCGAGATACGAATTCCTTTAGCATCTCGTTCTCCCTCTGCTTCACTTTGAAGAGGTTCGCTTTCTTGTTGCAACCTTTATGGCCCCATCGTGTGCTATTGCGAATTAATCCGCTAACATGGCGAAGGAATCGCTAGAATTTCGTGGCAAGTTGTGATACCAAATCATAGCTCCCTTCGACAGGGTCTCCCCAAACTTCTTTAGCAGTACGGACTCGATTTCATCATCTTCCAAATCGTTTCCTTTTATGGCGCACGTGTAAGAAGTAACGTGCTCATTTGGGTCAAAGGTCCCGTTGTACTTAGGTATATCTGGAATACGGAACTTCTTTTGGATAGGCTTCGGAGCCGCACTCGGAGGAAATGGTGTTTGCACAAACTTCTTGGAGTCCATTCCCTTTAAGATCGCCGGTGCCCCCGGTATCTTGTCAACTCGAGAGTTATAAGTTTCCAACTTCTTATCGTTGGCCTCGATTTTCTTTTCTCCCGATTTTATTCTCTTAGTAAGCTCCTAGAGCATCCTCATTATAGCGGGATCAGTTGTCGAAGTGTTATCACCCGATCTTTCAGGCAGTGGCTCCATACGGCGAGTAACCTCTTGTTCGACCCTCTTTGGTGCCCTGTGCTGATTTTGCAACTAAGCAATGGCGTTGTTTTTGGGCTTGTAGCATTTCAACTATTACTTGGAGACTGACTCCTTCGTCTCCTCTGCCCTACGTACCTCGACCATTAGTTCGACCCTCTCTGCGTACACTTCCTTTAGGGTCCGCGCCCAAATCTGCATTCAAAGAAACATGCGAACTGACATCAACCGGGTTGACGGGCGGTGCTCCACCGAGATCAACCTGTGGCACCTCGTTTCCTGGAGCGATAACATTCTCATTTTCCCTGTGGAGTCCGAGGCCGTTGTTGCAGTGTGTAGCTGTGTTTTGTGAGTTTGACATGATTTAACCTGAAAATAAAATTCTTGACAAGAAACAAGTGTAAAATAATGTGTTTTACCAGAATTAGCACTTAACAATCACTATTATCCTTGGCCCCACAGTGGGCGCCAAATTGTTTACCTCGAAATACGAGTAACAATTAAACTTGTAATGTGGTTATAAGGATACGCGATCTGATTCAGTACCAATGGATGAATGACTAGATAAATAATTGAATTTAAACGATTAAGATAAATCAAACCAGCGTCGTTGCAAGATGTCGACCTCGATTTGGAATAGGCTGGAGATCAACCGTTAAGAACAATAAGAACAGTAGTAAGTGATACGCAAGTAAAACAACAACGTATTGTTATTTCTCAGTAAGTGTGTGTAATACATATGATGGTTACAAATGAACAGGGTTCCTCTTTATATAGTAGAGGAATCCTAAATAAGGTATAACTCTAATTTCGGAAGTAAAATCTATGATTGGCATCAATAACCGTTGGCGGTTTTTTCAATCCCGAGATTTCCGCCGAGATTTGTGGTCGATTCCTGATATCTCGTTGTTCCGTTGTTCGATGTCGATCGTGTCCGATCTCGATCCTTCGGTCTTCGTGTTCTTTGAGCTCGAGCTCGCTTCGATTTGAATTTAATCTCGAAGCAGAGCCTCGAGCCCATAAAATCGGACGTGCTCGATTTTAACCGTATACGCCGATATATATCAATTTGCTCACCAAAATGAGAGATGAAAATATATCACATTACATTTTTTTGGTAAGAAATTCATCTATTATCAACCATCAGGTTTCCTTCCGCTATAACTATGAGTCATGATTAGGGGTGTATATGGTAAGAAATTCATTTATTATCAACGCTCCGGTCAACTCTTTCAACTTAAACTTCCAATTTTGGGACTAAGTGTCTCGTTTCATTCTGAAACTCACCCGAAACTAAAACCAAACACCCCTACAAGTCACATAACCACAGTATAACATAGAAGAGGCAATAAAAAGGGGAACCGGGCTAAAATACTTAAAACGATCGGCTGGGTCGTCACATCCCAAATCCCCCCTAGGTCACCTTTATTTAGAACCATGTTTTATTTAAAAGGAAAATATCCGATGAAAATCAATTGAGCGTCACAACTTGCTCCACATGATGATAAAAGTGTGTTTTTATTCAACTGATCGACTTATACCAAGGTCTAAGTTTTCTTAGAATGTAAGACAAGTAATTTATTTATGACTGAAATACTTTCATAATCGATGTGCTTAGTCCAATATAATTACGTGTAACTACACTCAAATATATTTCTCATATGACTTTTCAAATGAGCTCCTACGCAAGTCTTCTAATTGGCTACGCAAGCTCATAGATATACAAACTCCGCAGGATCTTTGTTGGATTTTCGTTCCACAAGCGCAATAGACAACAAGTAGACCAGGATCATCAGAGGCGGAGTCAAATTTCAGCTTTATGAACTTTGAATTTTAAAACAATGGCCTTGTTGCTCAGTCCAAAAAGCTTCACTATAATAATATGAGAGTTTCAAAAGTTCTCCAAATTGACTACAAAACAACTTTCAAGTACGGAGCAACATACTTCAAGTGTTAATAACTGAATTCTAAATTTAATATTTATATATTTTTAATAAATGTTTTAATAGTAATACATTGTTGAAATAAAAAGTTATTCGGTTCACCTGAACTTATAGCCGTGCTACTAGCTACTCCTTAGAGGATCACAACATAAAAGTCTAAGCTAGCACCATAAACATCATATTGGTATACTATATGGTTGCCCAGAGGCGGGGAAAAAGCTGAGGCTGTTAATTAGGGGATATTGTTGCAGCTTTGGCGGATATCATTCATCAAAGTTTTTTGGAATTTGGATGTCCCTTTAGCTAGCTAGAGATCTTGATTAGTATGTGAGTTGATCATGCACTATCGCCATCGTCTATAAATAGATGTTCTTCCTAAAACGATACTCTCCTAAAATGACAAAACAATAACCTCTTAGAAAAGAGAGCAACCACTTGCTTACAAATCAACAAATTCTAATCATAACCAAAGTCTAGTGTGATCTTCGGGAATCTAGCCTTTGAATTTATCTTTGAAATGTCATTATCACAATCTTCAACATAATCTTAATCTCCCATTATATGTACGAGAGGTACATAAAATAATTAAAAGAGTTTATCTATGTAACTTAATCCATAATAAAATCACCCCGACTCTAAGAGGGATGAGACCTCCATCTTTTTTCCCTTTCTTTCTTTGTTCTTTTTTTTTAATAAGAAAATAAAACCACGTAATTAATGGCGGTTAGCATTTATTATTAAAGAAAAAAAATATACGAAAAGTATAGGTGAACTAGTGCAATAACTCTTGGGGAAAAAGAACCAATGTCTCTAAATATCAAGTTTGAGAGGATCATGTCCGCAATTCTCTTTGTGATTTGTGATTTTTGTGAAGAAAAACACATGAGTTTGAGCATGTTAAAAGTATCCATGAAAAGTACATAGTGCTATTAAGTATCAAAATAAAGAAGTACCGGAAAACCTTAGTAGCTTAGTTAGTTTGCTACCTGAACTTTCATCATTGTTGGTGAGAGTTTGAATTCTTGCCTTATAATTTTCTCCCCAACTTTCCCTTCCCCTACCCCTACCCTATGTAATAAAAATTTACAAAAACAAAGTAAAAGAGTGCCATTTTTCCTTTATTAATCAGCCTGAGTCGGGTTTTGAAATTACCCCTTTCCTTGTAGCACATGAGGGAGTTTAACAAATGTCGAAGGGGCCATACGGATCAATATCTTTAAGATCCACAAGTAGTGTTGTTTCGGGGCCTATATTCAATGGACTGAGAATATGAAGGGAGTACGTAGTTGTAGCTCACAACTCGTGTTTTATTTTGTCTACGACGTCTTTTATTCCCTTGTCTTGTTATTATTGTACGAATTTTATTAATGCAGTAATATTATTCTGATCGAATTTCAAATATCATCCCCATTGATATAATTTTTACCATCCAAATATTGTTGAGCGTCATTGGTTGAAAGGACAAGACAAGTGCCACAAGTGTCACAACCCAAATTATACCAACCATAACTAGCACGAATCCCAGCAACTCAACCCGCGAGTCAAACTTTACCAATAAAATAACTAACAACAACAATATCCAAACAATATAAGTCTTAACATATATTCATAGCATAAATAAAAGAAAGTGCAATTTCCCAATACGTCCTATTAGCTCTAGCATGCTCAACATACCCAAACCACAGTCATGGAACATGTAAAATGGAATATATATAAGTCTCGAAATATCGAATAATATAGCATCCACTAGACATAAGATACAAAGCTAAATAAAGATAGTCGGCCACCTCATAAACAAGTGGCATCTCACCTCCTCAAATATTGTGATGGAAATGCAAGAAGATGCTAAGCGTCGGCGGCGTTCGGTGAAGGAGCAACAACAGTATCCGAAAGAAATGCGAAAGCAAGGAAATGAGCTGTATACACAAGATATATAACCTAGCAAGTTCAAGTGCTCCAAGTTATACTCTTGAAACAAAGAGTTAGAAAATATAAGCGCAAATAATAAATTAAGAGTACAAAAATACTATAAAAGTAAACATATAATGCCAAGTCATCAATAACATATACCTCCTGGGGCGTACATAAGATTTTTTATAAGCGGTGTCAAAATTTTAAAAAACGAATGAATGAATAAATCACTATAATAAAAAGCGGCGTTATTTTTTATATTGTACCTAATACTTTCATTTGTATACTATCTATATATACGTGTCAAAACCATAAGATCACAAGTTTTGATTATAAAATCCCAGGCTCATGTGGAACGTTGATTTATTAAGTGAAGGGCAGATCATAGCCACTCATTTGATAGTCTATCTTTCAGATGAGATTGGGATAGAATTGCCACATATGATTAGCACATGGGTACATAACATTGTAAAGGAATATTTCTGGCAGTTAGTTATAGAATTAGCCAATAGGATATAGTACAAGTGTATAGGATATTTATTTACATTCTTTTGTATTTTTACATAGATCTGTATATAACAAAGCTGCTGTGAATGAAGATACACACAGAAAATTTTACAAATTTTAGTCTCTTTTCCTTCATGGTATTAGAGCTCATTTAAGCTCGATCCATTCACAAATCATCCGAAGCCTCTATCTAATTTCTCTTCTATTACACATCTGTGAATTCAATCATATCTGGTACTTAAGAAGCAACCATCATCTCAACCTATGGATCCACAAGCAGTGGAATCACCAATGACTCTAACCACCCCTATCACTTGCACTCTTCTGATACTCCAGGAATGGCCCTTGTTAGCTTGTTAGGATAAAAAATAATCAGGTGTCATGCAGAAACTAGTGACGCAACAATTGAACGACGATAAACCAGACAATAAAAGAGGAATCTACCAAAAGAGACACAAATATTTAACGTGGTTCGGTCAATTGACCTACATCCACCGCGGAGATGAGCAACCCACTATAATAAAAGAGAGTACAAAATATCGAGAGAACAACCTCACGAAGAGGCAAACACAAGTGACACACTACACTTGTCCCGTAAAGTTCTCCCCCTAAACACTACTCTCAAACCCATATGGCTACATTGTGGATGCTACTGAATGATTATGAAGGATCTTTAATTTATAGAAGTCCAAACTTTTTCCTACAAGAAAAAGGACTAGACAAATATGGAAGAATTATGATTTTCTTCTACAAAAAGGAAAATCCAAATATGGTAAATATGTTGTCCTTTCCTTCAAGAAATAGGAAAACCAAATATGGTTAAAAAATCCGGACAACCCCTAACAATTCTCCCCCAGGCCTGAATTTTCTGACAAAATAAATCTGATCCACCTTCTTCACATAGCCGTCAACAGGTCGCATCTCCAAATCTTCGCCACAAAGTTTGTCTCAACAAGAGTAGCACTCTGGTCAAATTTCTCAGATAAAAATCATGATTACCGTCAAATAGGTTGCGGCCAGAACTAAACCCGCCAAGATGAACCTGTCTCGAACTTCGCTCTAATACCACTTGTTAGGACTGAAAAAGCTAGGTGTCATGCGGAAGCTAGCAAAGCAAACCTTGAACGACGATAAACCAGACAATAAAAGAGGAATCTACTAAAAGAGACACAAATATTTAACGTGGTTCGGTCAATTGATCTACGTCCACCGCGGAGATGAGCAATCTACTATAATACAAAAGAGTACAAAATATCGAGATAACAACCTCACGAAGAGGCAAACACAAGTGACACACTATACTTATCCCGTAAAGTTCTCCCCCTAAACACGACTCTCAAACCCATATGGCTACATTGTGGATGCTACTTAATGAGAAGGAAGGATCCTCAATTTATAAAAGTCCAAACCTTTTCCTACAAGAAAAAGGACTAGCCAAACATGGAATAATTATGATTTCCTTCTACAAAAAGGAAAACCCAAATATGGTAAATATGTTGTCCTTTCCTTCAAGAAATAGGAAAACCAAATATGGTTAAAAAATCCGGACAATCCCTAACAGTTAGCTCACCATTAGATGTAAGAGGATTTCTAGGATGGAAGAGATCTGTCCTTATTGCAATCTCGGCCTAAAACAAGCTTGGGTTTATCAATGGATCTTGTGCTGAACCAACTATGAATGACAAAGATTATCCCTTATGGAGTAGGTGCAATGACATGGTCACCTCTTGGTTGCTCAACTCTTTGACAAAAGAGATAGGTGACAGTTTCATCTATTCAAGAACTGCTAAGGACCTTTGGAGCAGCCTGGAACACATGTTTGGACAATCTACTGGAGCAAAACTATACCACCTGCATAAGGAAATTTCAAAGACATTTCAGGGAAACAACAACATATCAGGTTACTTCACTACTTTTAAAAGACTATGGGATGCTCTAGACTCACTCAACTCACACTTAGGTTGCACCTGTGCATGCAACTGTGAAGGTAAGAAGAAGATGGCTAAGTTCATGTAAGACCAAAGGGTGATTCAATTTTTAATGGGACTAAATGATGCTTATGCACAAGCAAGGGGAAACATCCTCATGCTCAGCCCCATGCCAGGCATGGATCAGAGTTACTCCCTCTTACTACAAGATGAGAGCCAAAGGGAAATCTATATGAGTCCACAATATGCTGCTGATGGGACTTCTTTTATGGTAGGATCATAGAACAAATTTTCACATAAAAACAACCCAATCCAGAAGGGATGGGTTTCTCAATAAAAATCAGGAAACGCACAATATAATTCTAAGGAAAAGAAGTCTAAGTATAATCCTAATGTTACTTGTAGCCATTTTTCAAAGATAGGACATACAATGGTTGATTGATACAGACTTATAGGATTTCCTGATGACTTTCAATTTACCAAGGCTGGAAATTTTCAAGGAACAACAATTAAGACAAATGTTGTAGTGACAGATCAGCAGGGTGATGGTAAGTCTTGTGTAGACAATGAAGGAATCCAAAACAGTCAGACACAATTCTTTAGTAAGGAACATGTCTCTGAACTGGTGAACATAATCAGGCAGGTGCAGGTTGGTAATACAGGGAATGCAAGTTTAGAAATTAGTGCCAATGTTGTTACTGGTACTATTCTCAAATATTCATGAACATGTCTTGTTGTTTTTAATACTAAAACCTGGATAATTGATTCAGGTGCTTCAGAAAATAAGTGTTTTAATTCCAAATCTTTCCTAAGTCTATCACCCTTACCTGCACCTTTACATATAAATTTGCCTAATTCTTTTCAGTTGATTGTCACACACATAGGGCAAGTTTGCATTGAATGTGACATGATTCTAGAAAGAGTTCTTTATGTTCCATCTTTTAAGTATAACTTGCTATCTGTTCATAAGTTATGCTCTCAATTCAAATGCATCATCAATCTTACTTCTAGTGAATGTCTATTGCAGGTCCCTTTAATAAGGAGGGGACAAGTTTTTGGTAAAGTAAGAGATGGATTATATCTATTCCATCCTAGTACTTCAGAGTCTAGAATTCTATTTAATCAAGATGTTATTTCCATTCCATAAGGAAGTGATTCTAGTCTAGTGTCTAGTAGAGTTCCTTGTTCACATCCAATTTTAGCTAATGTTGTTTCTAATGTAATTCAATGGCATGTAAGGTTGGGGCATTTGCCTTTTTCAGTAATGAAGAAACTCAGGTTTTTTTCTTTTTCCTTCAGATTTTAATAATGCGTGTGACATTTGTGCTAAGCAAGGCAAACTAGGCTCTCTTTTTCCCATCAGCCAAATCAAAACTACATCTCCTTTTGATCTTATTCACATAGATACTTGGGGTCCTTTTAGGACTACCACATACAATTGGTACAACTATTTTTTTAACCATAGTTGATGACTTTAGTAGGGAAACCTGGACTTTCCTATTAAGTACCAAAAGTAATGCTTTTCTAATTTTGAAGTCCTTTCTTTCTGTGATTGAGAGACGGTTTAACATGGAGGTAAAAAGGGTGAGATAAGACAATGCTTGGGAATTAGGAAAAGGAACACAAGAATCCTTATTCTTTCAAGAACAAGGGATTCTTCATGAAACCTCTTATGTAGCTACACCTCAACAGAATGGTATAGTAGAGAGGAAACATAGACACCTTCTGGAAATTGCTAGAGGTTTATTTTTCCAATCCAAGGTTCCTATTCAATATTGGGGAGAATGCATATTAACTGCTACATTTTTGATAAACAAGTTTCCTTCAAAGGTATTGAATGGGAAAACACCATATGCAGTTCTGTTTGGGAAAGAACCTATTATGAGATTCTAAGGTGCTTTGGATGTTTGTGCTAAGTATCAACTTTATCTCAGCATAGAGGAAAATTTGAACCTAGGGAAAAGTCTTATATTTTCCTAGGATATGCACAAGGTCAAAAGGGATACAAGGTACTAGACATAGAAACAAAGAGGGTGTTTGTGTCCAAGGACATCAGATTTCATGAAGATGTTTTTCCTTTTCATTCATCTCAATCATCCAGCTACTTTCCACCTTGTTCTAATCCTAATAGCCAAAATTTTGCAACAGATACACCAACCAGTCATAATCCCCCTTCAGATTCTAGTGATGAGACTCATTTATATCAGCTACAATCTGTGACCTTACCAAATTCATCTCCCTCAATCACTCTTTCAAACTAACCTGCCTCACCCATTCCTTCAACCCCTCTTGATACATCTGGGCCTACTCCTATCTCTCCTAGAGTTCAACATTTTTCACCTCACTCTGAATCTCAACTTAGATCAATTCTAGATGAGTCCTACACTACTTGCTATTCACCAGCTGACACAGCATCCAGAAAGGTCATTCCCACACCTCCACCACCTATTAGAAAGTCTGACAGAATCTCTCAGAAACCTGGATACTTGAAGGACTATGTGTGCAATGCTATTATTCTCACTTATCTCACAAATTCCTGTTTCACTCAGCCAACCATTCCTAATGTCTTCTCATTTGGAACCCTATCTCCTTCCAATAAACACCTAGTTCAATCCCTATCTAATATCTCTGAACCTAACAGCTATGCACAAGCCTCCAACCACCCAGGATGGAGAGCTGCAATGGATGCAAAAATCTCAGCCTTACAGTTGAATCACACCTGGGATGTGGTGGATTTACCTCCAGGAAAGAAAGCTTTACCTTGTAAGTGGGTATACAAGGTAAAACATCATTCAGATGGAACTGTTGAGAGATTGAAGGCCGGGCTAGTAGTAAGGGGGGACATTCAAAGAGAGGGGATTGACTATTTTGAAATTTTTTCACCAGTGGTGAAAATGACCACCATAAGGTGTCTTTTGACTGTGGCTGTGAAGAAAGGCTGGGAGGTGTCACAAATTGATGTGAACAACGCATTTCTACACGGGGAATTACAAGATGAGGTCTATATGAATTTCCCAGTAGGGGTGATTCCACCCAAACCTAATCAAGTTTGTCTCTTAAAAAGTTCACTTTACGGGTTGAAACAGGCATCCAGACATTGGTATGCCAGACTTGTAGGAGCTTTAAGTTTTAAAGGGTATTCTAGTTCTCTCAATGATTATTCTCTCTTTTACAAACAAAATGGTGCTCTTGTCTCTATTCTAGCTGTATATCTTGATGATATCCTACTGACAGGAGATGATAAGATAGAAATTGCACATATTACTGATTTTCTCAATTCAAAATTCAAAGTTAAGCACTTAGGGGATATTCATTACTTTCTAGGTATGGAAATACTCAGAGAAAAACAGGGATTTATTATCACTCAGAGAAAATTTACCTTAGAATTGTTGCAAGAATTCAACTGCCCAGGTGGGAAGATTTCTTCACCTCTTGATCCTTCCATCAAGCTTCAAGCAGATTTTGGGGAACCAATGGATGACCCAAGTCTCTATCGCCATCTATATGGTAAACTCAATTATTTGACGAACACTAGACCTGATCTCTCATTTGATGTCCTCTATCTGAATCAATACATGCAAATGCCCTGCTCTTCCCATTATTCTGCTGCCCAACGTGTATTGAGATATCTTCGCACAGATCTCTCACAAGGAATTCTTCTATCTTCACACCCCTCTTTTGATTTGCACGCCTTTTGCAATGCTTACTGGGCAGCCTATCGCGATTCTAGGAGATCAGCCAGTGGATTCTTCATTACTCTTGGGGGTGCGCCTATTTCCTAGAATTCTAAGAAGCAGGCCTCTGTTTCTTTGTCGTCTGCCGAATCTGAATATCGGTCCATGCGTCGAGTCACAACTGAAATCACTTGGTTTGTTAGACTCTTGGGGGATCTCACCATACAACCCACTTTACCAATACCTATCCATTCCGATAGCCAGGCGGCGATCCACATAGCTCAAAACCCTAATTTTCATGAATGGACAAAGCATGTGGATCTTGATTGCCACTTTGTTCGTCAACAATTCCTCTCTAGCTTAATTTCCCTCTCTTTTGTCCCATCGAACTGCCAACTCGCCGATTTGTTCACAAAACCCTTACTTGGGGGTTTTCATCGACATATTCTGAGCAAGCTGGGGGTCCATTCTCTCCCCTCCATCTTGAAGGGGGATGTTGAAGATCAAAACCCCCATATTGATTCAAAGAAGAACGAAGAAATAAGAGAGAAGAAGATGAAGAAGTAAGCAGAAATTTTGGAGTCTCCAAGGAAAATTTTGGTGTTAAGTCTTTGGTGTTATGTCTGAAGAAGGGATGTTGAGCTCTTATCTTCAAGATGGGACACGTGTCAAAATCATAAGGAGATCACAAGTTTTGATTATAAAATCATAATGTCATCTGGAATGTTGATTTATTAAGTGAAGGGCAGATCATAGCCACTCATTTGATAGTCTATTTTTCAGATGAGATTGGGATAGAATTGCCACATATGATTAGCACATGGGTTCATAGCATTGTAAAGGAATATTTCTGGTAGTTAGTTATAGAATTAGCCAATAGGATATAGCACAAGTGTATAGGAATATTTATTTTCATTCTTTTGTATCTATACATAGATCTGTATATAACAAAGTTGCTGTGAATGAAAATACACGCAGAATATTTCACAAATTTTAGTCTATTTTCCTTCATTTAATAAAAAATTTGGCAAAGCGGTGTCACGTGACACTGCTTGTCGGAAGGTGTATCCGATGTTGTATACCTCTATTACTCCACCCCGTACCGCCTTATGGTCGGTTTTGACTGTGTTGGACCAACCTACACTCTATTGCTACGGGCAATAAATGGTATTAGACCAACATGCACTCTGTTCACCGGTGACAAAGATTGATATTGGACCAACCTGCATTCGATTCCCGAATTGGAATAACAACACTGGACCAACTTGCACTTTATTACTCTCTCCAAAATCTCATATCCACATTTCAAGTTCCAAACTCTAAGTCTTACTTCAGGTATGTCCCCAAAATCAGCGTCGGAACCTGTATACGGTAAAAATCGAGGATTCCTGATTTTACGGGTTCGACTGTATGTCTCGAGAGCGAGCCTGTATCGAAGCAAGTTTAGGCTTGAGGGACGTGAAGACCGAGGGATCGAGATCAGGCTAAATTGACATCGCAGTAACAAACTCACGAGATATCCGCAATCGACGACCAATCTCGGCGAAGATCTCGGAACCGGTAGAGCCATTAACGGTTATTGATATCAATCATGTATTTTACTTCCGAAATTAGAGTCATACCTTATTTAGGATTCCTCCACTATATAAAGAGGAACCCTGTTCATTTGTAAGGCATCATTATCATCATACACGAGTTACCACTTACGCTACTACTGATAAATACAAACACTATGCTCTTTACTTACTCTTAATTCTTTGATGTTCTTACTGTCAATTCTGTTCATATTGTTTGTATTACTCTTGTTATTCTTAATGTTCTTGGCACTTGATCTCAAGCCTAATCCAGATCGGGGTCGATAACTTGTAATTACACTGGTTTGATCCATTTTAATCGTTTAATTTCTTCATTTATTTAGCTATTTATCAGTTGACATTGAGTTAGATCACATATCCTTATAACCACATTACAAGTTTAATTGTTACTCGTATTTCGAGGTAAAAAGTTTGGCGCCCACCGTGGGGCTAAGGATAATAGTGATCGTTCAATGCTGGTTCTCACTTAACACACTATTTTATGTTTTTTTCTTGTTAAGAATTTTATTTTCAGGATAAATCATGTCAAACTCACAAAACACAGCTGCTCATGGTGTCAACGGTCTCGGACTCCATGGAGAGAACAAGAATATTATAGCTCCAGGAATCGAGGTGCACAAGCTGACCTCGGAGGAGCACCACCCGCCAACCCGGTCGATGTCGGTTCGCATATTGCTCTGAATGCAGATTTAGGCAGAGACCCCGATGGAAGCGTACACAGAGAGGGTCGAACTGACAGTCGAGGTACTCAGGGCAGGGGAAATGAAGGTGTCAATATCTAAGTTATATTTGAAATGCTGCAAACCCAATAAAACTCCATTCTCAGTTGCAAAATAAGCACATGGCACCGAATTGGGTCAAACAAGAGGCTACTCGCCATACCGAGCCAGTGCCAGAAAGATCAGGTGACAATACTTCGACAACTGACCCTGCTATAATGAAAATGTTCGAGGATCTTACTAAGAGAATATAATCGAGAGAAAGGAAAATCGAGGCTAGCGACAAGAAGGTGGAAACTTATAATTCTCGAGTCGATCAAATTTTGGGGGCACCACCAATCTTAAAAGGAATGGACTCCAAAACATTTTTGCAAAAACCATTCCCTCCAAATGCAGCTCTGAAGCCCATACCAAAGAAGTTTAGGATGCTTGATATACCAAAATACAACGGTACCTCGGACCCCAATGAGCATGTTACCTCTTATACGTGTGCTATGAAAGGAAATGATTTGGAATACGATGAAGTCGAGTCGGTGTTGCTAAAGAAATTCGGGGAGACCTTGTCGAAGGAAGTTATGATTTGGTATCACAACTTGCCACCGCACTCCATCGATTCGTTCGCCATGTTGGCAGATTCATTTGTAAAGGCACACGTTGGCGCTATAAAGGTTGCGACAAGAAAATCAGACCTCTTCAAGGTAAAGCAGAGGGACAACGAGATGCTAAGAGTGTTTGTATCTCGATTCCAAATGGAACGTATGGAGTTACCACTGGTTACCAACTATTGGGCTGTGAAAGCTTTCACCCAGGGATTAAACGAGTGGAGTTCGATCGCATCACGCCAATTGAAGTATAACTTAATAGAGTACCCAACTATGACTTCGGCAGATATTCACTACCAATATCAGTCGAAGATTAGAGTCGAGGAAGACCAACTAGGAGCCCCCTCGGGCTCAGTGCATCCTAACTGGTCGATAGGTAAATATCAATGAGATGTTGATAGAGAATCGAGGTCGAATAAAGATCGGTATAAGCCATATGCTTCAGATAGAAGGAATAACCATTCAGGACGTAATTTTGCCCGAAACGATCGGAGGGGTGATCGAGGACAGAATTCTCAAGGACTCATGAGCAAAACTGGATTCGACAAATATGCAGATCCAACCCCGACTATTGGAGTACAATTTCAGTGTCGATGCCTCGGGTATCGCATCGGCTAGACCTATACAAACCAATCCCTCTCAAAGGAATCCAAACCTCATGTGTAAATACCATGGCACGTATGGCTATAGGACTGAAGACTGCAAACAATTGATAGAGGAAGTAGCTCGATTGTTCAACGAAGGTCACCTTCGAGAATTCCTCAGTGATAGAGCAAAAAATCACTTCAGGGAAAGAGACGCCAATAGAAAGAACAAGCAATAAGAACCTCAACAATGTATCCACATGATCGTCGGCGGGGTCGACGTCCCACAAGGACCTATATTCAAACGCACCAAAGTATCGATCACGAGGGAGAAAAAGACTCGAGATTATGTGCCCGAAGTCACTCTCTCGTTCGATGACAAAGAAGCAGAAGGCATCTCACAGACGCACAACGACTCCTTGGTAATTTCTATTTTGCTAAATAAAATTCAAGTTAAACGTGTTCTCGTGGATCCATGTAGCTCTGCATACATAATCAAATCAAGGGTCGTAGAGCACCTCGGCCTGCTAGACCAGATTGTACCTGCATCACGAGTCCTAAATGGCTTCAACATGGCCAGCGAAACAACAAAAGGGGAGATAATACTACCAGTAAACGTGGCCGAGACCATCAAGGACACAAAATTTCATGTTCAGACCGATAAAGTAAAGGAGAAGGCCTCAGTACAGGGTGAAGCACACCTTCATTAAGGAATAGGTAACCAAACTTCTTAAAATAGGGTCCATTCGGGAAGTAAAATATCTCGAGTGGTTAGTCAACGTAGTCGTAGTCCCCAAAAAAGGGAACAAACTTAGAATGTGTGTAGATTATAAGGACTTGAATAAAGCATGTCTAAAAGATTCTTTTCCTTAGCCTAACATCGATCGAATGATCGATGCCACGGGAGGCCACGAGATACTTTGTTTTCTCGACGCCTATTATGGGTACAACCAAATCCAGATAGACCTAGAAGACCAGGAAAAAAATTCTTTTATCACTAAGTATGAAACTTACTGCTATAATGTTATGCCCTTGGGGCTAAGAAATGCAGAAGCTACATATCAACACCTAGTTAACAAGATGTTCGACGAACAGATAGGAAAATCAATGGAAGTTGACATTGACGATATGTTAGTTAAGTCCCTGCGCGTAGAGGTCCATTTGACTCATTTGCAAGAGACATTCAAAATCTTGAGTAAATATAACATGAAGCTTAACCCCGAAAAGTGTGCTTTCGGGGTTGGCTCGGGAAAATTCCTCGGCTTCATGGTGTCAAATCAGGGAATCGAGATCAATCCCTATAATATTAAGGCCATCGAGGACATCACTGTCGTGGACAGCGTAAAAGCCATTCAGAGGCTAACCGAACGGATAGCTGCTCTAGGCCAGTTCATTTCGAGGTCATCAGATCGGATCCGAACTTTAGGGGATGCCGAAACTAGGTATCCACACTTAGAAAAATTGGCACTTGCATTGATAAGCGCTTCTAGAAAACTAAAGTCGTATTTTCAGTGTCATCCTATATGTGTTATCACCACTTATCCACTTCGAAATATACTGCACAAGTCTGAGTTATCGGGCCGATTGGCCAAATGAGCCATCGAACTCGACGGATACAATATTTAATATCAACCCCAAACGGCCATCAAGTCTTGAATATTAGCAGACTTCGTGGAAGAATTTTTGCCAACCCACATACTCGAAGTGGAAAATGAACTTCTGCTAAAATCGGGTACCTCATCGGGGGTATGGACCCTCTTCACAGATGGGGCCTCGAACGTGATAGGGTCCAGGCTTGGTATTGTTTTGAAACCGCCCACGGGAAATGTTATTAGACAATCAATTAAGACTACCAAACAAACTAACAACGAGGCCGAGTATGAGGCTATGATTGGAGGTCTCGAACTAGCTAAAAACTTGGGAGCGAAAGTCAGCGAAGCTAAAAGTGACTCCTTACTGGTAGTTAACCAGGTAAACGGAACCTTCGAAGTTCGAGAGGACAGGATGCAAAGGTACTTAGACAAATTTCAAGTCACTTTCCACCATTTCAAAGAGTGGACTCTGCGGCATGTACCTCGAAAACAGAATACTGAAGCCGATGCACTTGCCAACTTGGGATCGTTAGTTGACGAAGATGAAATTAGCTCGGGGGAGGTCGTCCAACTCTTGAGATCTGTAATCGAAGAAGGGCATGCTGAAATTAATTCCACAAGCTTAACCTGGGATTAGAGAAAAAAGTATATCGAATACTCGAAAAACAGGAAGCTACCATCGAATCACAAAGAATCGAGGACCTTACGAACTAAAGCAGCTCGGTTCACATTGAACAAAGACGGAACGTTATACAGAAGGACGTTCGATGGTCCATTGGCAGTATGTTTTGGACCATGAGATACTAACTATGTTTTGCGAGAAATCCACGAAGGCACCTGCGGGAACCATTATGGCGCCGAGTCACTTGTTTGAAAGGTCATCAGAGCAGGATACTATTGGGATAGCATGGAAAAAGACTCTAAGGAGTTCGTTCGAAGATGCAACAAATGTCAAAGGTTTGCACCAATGATTCAACAGCCCGGTGAACAACTTCACTCGGTCCTATCCCCGTGGACATTCATGAAATAGGGAATGGGCATCATCGGTCCTCTTCCATCGGCCCCAGGTAAAGTTAAATTCATATTGTTTATGACTGACTATTTTCCTAAATGGGTTGAAGCACATGACTTCAAAAACGTTAGAGAAAAAGAAGTGATCGACTTCATATGGAATCACATTGCATGTCAGTTCGGGATACCTGCGGAAATAGTGTGTGATAATGGCAAACAATTCATCGACAGTAAAGTAACAAAATTCCTCGAAGATCACAAAATAATGAGGATACTATCGACGCCATATCACTCTAGTGGAAACGTACAAACCGAATCAACAAATAAAACTATCATCCAAAACTTGAAGAAAAGGGTAAACAAAGCCAAAAGGAAGTGGAGAGAGAAATTGCTTGAGGTTCTATGGGCGTATCGGATGACATCGAAGTCCAGTACTGGAGCTACCCCGTTTTCTTTAGTATATGGCTCTGAAGCCTTAATACATGTCGAAGTCCGGGAGCCGAGCGCTAGGTTTCGACGTGCAATGGAAGAATCCAACCACGAGGTAACGAATACCAGCATCGAATCGTTAGATGAAATACAAGAAGCGGCGCTCGTTCGAATGGCCGCACAATGCAACGAATCGAGAGGTATTACAACAGAAGATCCAATCTTCGACACTTCAAAGTCGGGAACTTGGTCTTAAGGAAAATCACCATCAATACTCGAGACCCTAATGAACGGAAACTCGGTCCCAACTGGGAAGGACCCTATCAAGTCCTCGACATAGTTGGGAAAGGACATACAAGCTTGGGACAATGGACGGCGAGCCATTGTCGAATAACTGGAACATATCACTTCACAAGACATACTATTACTTAGGTATGGTTTTCTCCTTTTTCATTTACCTAAATATTCTAAACTAATTATTGCAGGTATCCGGTCCAAGAAATCGAGACCTCGGGTTTTAAAGCATACGTTGCACTCGTTTTTCCTTAGACTAGTTTTTATCCCAAATGGGGTTTTCAGGCAAGGTTTTTAACGAGACAACAACTATGACCTGAGGGTATTCACACAGTATGCAAGGCTTCTTTGCAATCAACCTCGAATACTGCAGGGTATCATCACCCTCGGATGTTATGTAAATGGGTCTCGATAGGAAGAATTTTGTAATGGGCCAAACGGTCGAATGTACCGTGTCCATATAGATTAGCCGAGTCCCGAAAACAAAACATGTACGCATGTATGAATAACACAAAGAATCACTCTCTTTTATCAAACATCTCGCATTTGAAATAAAATTTCTATTATGCGAGTCATGTACTTATGATTATGATCCAACAAAGACTTGTGAAAAATGGCCCATGTGCCAAGTACAAGCATACCTCGAACATTCGGGGACTAACATTTCGAACAACTTCGAAATATTATCGGGAAACAAGTCCAAGAGACATACTCGAAGGCTACAGACATATTAAAGACTACGGTCATATAAAAAGGCTACGACTGAAATAATGCAGCTCGGAGACGTACGACTTCCGCCATAAACTAAAGGCCTTCAAATTCTTTGAAAAATTGGTTAAATAAGGCCACCCTCGGCAAATCAATCAAAAAAATGGCTTGGATAAAATCAGCCCTCAAATAATTAAAAGGCTTCGATAATATCAGCCTTCGAAAACGCCTCAAGAGGTATTAAATTATCTTAACATGAATGAGTTAAGAAAAACTTGGGTTCTGATCGCTAAACCCTCGAAAAACCCAACGGGTACAAAAAACACATGCTAAGCAATAAAGAATGTTTTCACTAAGTCTTTTAGACGAAAAGGGAAAAAATTATAGCCATTTTTCGAGGACGAATGGGCCTAACTATAAGAGCCTAAGGGCCGATCTAATAAGCCTAAGGGCCAATGCAGTTAGAGTTCGAGACCTAGCTCTCACTCGATTCGAACCCAATGGTTCAATTATTACGAGTTTAAACAAATGATTAACCACATCTTGAAGATTCACATTAAAAGTATAGGTGATCTCGAAAACTTAACAATCATTGATAAATACCTAAGGGTATACCCTATCCTATAAAACTATTTGAGATTGGTTCTTTAAGATAACTCATCTACCAGTTTGAAACGATCCATCCCTGAGACGCGTTCTCAAATGAGTTTCGGACTCGGAGACTTGCCTTCATAGCTCGGGGACTTTCCCTTGTAAAAATGAAGAGCCTAAGGGTTTATTTCGATCACAAGTTGAAATGAAGCAATAAAAATCTTTCAGCAGGAACGAATAAACATACAAGGGACATAAAAGAAAAACTCATGAAGGCGTCAAAGGAAAATTATTCATTATATCAAAAAATATAAATAAGGGCCAGTCGGGGCCTTACAAAGGAAAAAAGAAAAAGAAGTTACCATCTAATTATGATCGGGGCTAGTCCCGTCAAGACCGGCCTCCTCCCGAAAAGCTTCTCCGGGGGAATCTTCCTCAGCAACCTCACCAACATCTCCTCCACTTCCATACCCGCCATCATCATCATCATCATCATCATCAGAAGGGACGAGTTGTCTAGCCTCGGTCTCGAGTTCTTTTGCACGAGCAATATCCTCGGAGAGGTCTAAACCTCGAGCATGAATTTCCTCGAGGGTTTCCCTCTAGGATTGGCACTTCACCGGGTCACTGATCCACTGCTCCCGATTGGAAGCCTCCCTTAACTGAGTTTGGACAGCTACGACGTCGGCCCAATACGTAGCTATGGATTTGTCTACTGTGATGACCCCAAAGTTCATCCCTTATTTTACATGTCGAAATGGTGTTCCATGGACTTGAAAACCTCCTTTTATTTCACCACGATTTGCGTGCGTAGCCCAGGCGTATAGCCGGGAAGCCTTTATGTGAAAAACTGAGAAAATGCTAGTTTTTGCCTTAAAATTTGATTTAAGATGACTTCGGTCAACATTTTGAGTAAACGGAACCGGACCCGTGATTTGACGGTCCCAGAGGGTCCGTAGGAAAATATGAGACTTGGGCTTAGGCCCGGAATCGAATTCCGAGGTCCCAAGCCCGAGAAATAAATTTTTGAAAGAAATTATTTTTCTGATAATATAAGAGATTTTAGAAATTGGATTATAGTAGAAATTTATGGAATCGGGCCTGTATTTTGGTTCCGGAGCCCAGCACAGGTTGAACATGATATTTATGATTGTAAGATTTGGTAAGAAACGGAAGTCGTTTGACGTGATTCAGACCCGTAGTTGGGAAATTTGATCTTTTGGAAGTTTTGGAATTTTTATTTGATTTTAAGGCTAAATTCGTTGTTTAAGATGTTATTTTAGCATTTTGATCACACGAGTAGGTCCGTAGGATGTTTTTGAGGTTGTGTGCATGTTTGGATTGGAGCCCCGAGGGCTCGGGTGAGTTTCGGGGTGTTTGAACTTGAAAAATCACTGTTGGTGCACCAGTTCTGGTGTGCCCGCACCTGCGAGCCTAGGGCCGCAGGTGCGAGACTGCAGGCGTGATTTATGGTTCGCAGGTGCGGTCCCCTCGCAGATGCAGACCCTTCTTCCGCAGGAACGGATAATTTTCCGCAAGTGCGGCCCCCTGTGGGCCTGTCCATTTCCGCATGTGCGATCAATTTCCCGCACCTGGGAGAGCGCAGGTGCGACCCAAGCACCGCAGGTGCGAGAGTCAGGCAGTGAATTTTTAAAAAAAAATAAACTTTAGTCGTTTCTTCTTCAAATTTTCATAAAAATAGAAGACCTAGGGCGATTTTCTCAAGAGAATTGCTTCCCAAATCATAGGTAAGTGTCCACCAACTAATTTCTTCCAACTTTCTAATGTTTTTCATCAATTATCATCAAGAATCTTAGGGCTTTAATGGTAGAAAATTGGGGTAGAATTAGGGCTTTTGAATAATTGGAATTTAGACCTCAATTTTGGGTCGAATTCCGAAACTAATGGCATATTTGGACTCGTGGGTGAATGGGTAATCGGGTTTTGGTCCGAACCTCATGTTTTGACCAAGCGGGTCCGGTGTCGATTTTTGACCTTTTTGGAAAGAATTCTAGAAAACCTATAATTAGGCATTGGAATTGAATTGTTTAGCGTTTATTAATGTTATTAAGTCAATAATGTCTAGATGCAATTGATTTGGAGTTAAATTCAAAAGGGAAAGCTGTGATTGAGGATTGATTTTGGTCATGGAAGTCTAGGTAAGTGTTTGGATTAACCTTAGCTTGAGGGAATAGGTGTTGAGTCTTATTTGCTATGTGTTAGTACCATGTTCAATGTATAGGTGAGGTGATGAGTACCTATACGTTGGTGTCAAGCATACCCGTGAGTCGAATATTATGTATTATGTGGATTTCATTGATATTTACTATGTGATAGCTTGAAGTTTACTTTGTGGTTGTTCATTTTGGTGAAAATTCTTGGTAATGAATATTCTTGAGTATTTGTCTCGGTTGAGAAATTTTATGTGAAGATATGTACTTGAGTGAGATTGGTTATAGCTGTGTCCCTTGCCGGGATAGTGATATTCCTACTGTTTTTCCCTTTGCCGGGATGTTATTTATTATTATGGTTCATATTGTTGATTTTTCCTTGCCGGACTGTTGTTATTGATATTGTTTGGGTGAGGAAGAGTGTAAAGCACGAAGAGTGATGCCGTGTATTGATTATTGTGAGGAAGAGCGTAAAGCACGAAGGGTGATGCCGTGTATTGATTATTGGGAGGAAGAGTGTAAAACACGAAGGTTGATGCCTTGTATTGATTATTGTGAGGATGAGAGTGTAAAAGCACGAAGGGTGATGCCGTGCCATGTTATGATATTAAAAGCACGAAGGGCGATGCCGTGCCGTTTCTATTAATTATTGTGAGGATGAGAGTAAAAGCACGAAGGGTGATACCGTGCACTTACATTTATTATTTGGTGAGGATGAGAGTAAAAGCACGAAGGGTGATGTCGTGCACTGTCTTATCTGTGATGTTAATTCCTGTTGTTTAAGCTGATATTGAATTGTTGTCTTATTTCATTGTTTCCTTTATTTGATATTTCTTTTCCCCAGCATGTTTCTCCCTTTCCTTGGTACTTAGTTGTTTACTTCATGTTATTATTATTCCTCCGATTATTATTAATTGCACAAGTTGTTTTGGTTGTCGTGTCCTAGCCTCGTCACTACTTCGCCGAGGATAGGCTCGACACTTACTCAGCACATGGGGTCGGTTGTACTGATGCTACACTCTGCACATCTTTGTTGTGCAGATCCCGGTACAGGACCCTATGGACATTAAATTGAGAAGGCTGCCTTCAGTCCACGCGGAGACACCGAGGTAGTCCTGTTGGCGTCTGCACGCCTTGGCGTCCCCTTCTATTTCTTTTGTATTCTGTTCTTGCTAATTCAGAAACAAATGTACTTATTATTTCAAACCTTTATATGTATTATTCATAGACAGTTCGTGAGTTGTGACTCCAACATTCTGGGATTTGGTTTAGTTTTGTGAAATTTCGTAAAGGCATTGGATGGAATTATATATCTTGCTTCATTTTATATTTTATTCATGTTAATGTGTAATTCACTTGTTTACGACTAATAATAAAGGAATGAAGTAAATTGGACATTCACGTTGGTTTGCCTAGCGGGTTCAACGTTAGGCGCCATCACGGTCCCAATGGGGGGAAATTCGGGTCGTTACAAGTTGGTATCAGAGCATTAGGTTGCTTAGGTCTCACAATTCACGGACAAGCTTGGTAGTGTCTGAGGGATCGGTACGGAGACGTCTGTGCTTATCCCTCAGAGGCTCCAGACTTTAGGAATATCTTCACATCTATTCTTCTATGTCGTGCGATTTGAATTCTAAATGCTAATCAAATTTCTATTCTATTCTCTCACAGATGGCGAGAACACGTGCTTCTTCATCTACTGATAAGCAGCCCGAGGCTCCAGTTGCAGCTCCTACGAGGGGCCGAGGACGAGGCCGAGGCCGTACTAGAGGCCGAGGCCGAGGCCGTACTAGAGGCTGAGGCAGGGGCAGAGCTCAGCCTAGAGCAGCAGCCCCAGTGGCGGAGCCTCTGGTAGAGTTTGCCGATGAGGTTCCTGCTCAGACAAATCCGGCGGGACTAGCTCAGGTTCCCGAGAGGTTCATTGCCACCCCGGTACTCTAGGATGCTCTAGTCCGATTAGTGGGCCTTATGGAAAGCGTTTCTTAGGCAGGTCTACTTCCTGCAGCACCAGCCGTTTCTCAAGCTGGGGGAGGAGCCCAGACTCCCGCCACCCGCACACCAGAGCAGTTAGCTTCTCAGTTCCAAACTCAAGCACCTCAGACAGCTGGGGTAGTCCAGCCAGGTATTGTGGCTCAGGCAGGGGAGGGAGAAGCTATGACTGCTGATGTTTTATGGAGATTGGACCGGTTCACCAAGTTGTTTCCTACTACTTTCTACGGTGCACCTTCAGAAGATCCCTAGGATTACTTAGACAGTTGCTATGAGGTTCTTCGGAAAATGGGGATAGTTGAGACCAATGGGGTCGATTTTGCTACGTTCCGCCTTTCAGGTCCCGCCAAGACTTGGTGGAGGGATTTTTTATTGACCAGACCAGCTGGGTCACCGCCTTTTTCTTGGGCTCAGTTCTCCAATTTCATATTGGAGAAGTTTCTTTCTGTTACCCAGAGAGAGGACTTCCGGAGGCAGTTTGAGCATCTCCAGCAGGGTTCTATGACAGTTACACAGTATGAGACTAGGTTAATCACATTGGCTCGACATGCTATCATGATACTCCCCACCGACCAAGAGAGGGTGAGGAGGTTTATTGAGGGCCTAGCTCAGCCGATTAGACTGAAGATGGACAGAGAGACAGGGAGTGATATTTCCTTCAGGAGGCAGCCAACGTGGCCAGACGTGCCGAGATGGTGTTATCACAGGGTAGTGGTCAGGGGGCTGACAAAAGGCCTCATCATTTTTGCCGGTTAAGTGGTGACTCGTCCGGGGGCAGAGATTTTTTCGGTAGAGTCTATCCTCCTAGGTCGTTTCAGTCAGCACTTCAGGTATCCCGCAGTGCACCACCAGCTCCTATCAGTGCACCGCCGCTCCAGAGTTTTCAGAGTTGTTACTTCGGTCGACAGGGACAGTTTCAGGGCCAGCAGTCTCAGCAGCTGAGATCTTGTTATACATGTGGTAGCCCGGGGCACATTGCTAGATTTTGCCCTGAGCCTCGAGTGGTCCTCAGCACCAGGGTTCTCTTGCTATGATTCCCGCACCAGGTACTCCACCACCCCCTCAGCCAGCTAGGGGTGGAGGCCGAGGTGCTAGAGGTGGAGGTCAGACAGTCAGAGGTATAGGTCAGGCTACCAGAGGTAGAGGTCAGCCAGCAGTAGGCCGTCCCAGGGATGTTCAAATTGGTGGGGCCCAACCCCGATATTATGCTATTCCTGCCAGGCCTGAGGCTGAGGCCTTCGATGCAGTCATTACAAGTATGGTTTCAGTTTGCAGCAGGGATGCTTCGGTTTTGTTTGATCTGGGATCTACATTCTCCTATGTGTCATCATATTTTATCTCCTTGTTTGATTATGCCTCGTGATTCTTTGAGTACTCCTGTATATATGTATACACCGTTGGGTGATTCTATTGTGGTAGATCGTGTCTACCATTCATGTGTAGTGGTTATTGGTAGTCTTGAGACCAGTGTAGATCTTCTACTCCTTGATATGGTTGATTTTGATGTCATTTTGGGGATGGATTGGTTGTCACCCTATCATGCTATTCTGGACTGTCATGCCAAGACCATGACATTAGCACTGTCGGGGTTTCCTTGACTAGAGTGGATAGGGACTCATGGTCATTCTTCTAGCAGGGTTATCTCATATATGAAGGCTCGCGCATGGTCGAGAAGGGGTGTTTACCCTATTTGGCTTATGTTCGTGATTCTAGTGCCGAGGTTCCTGCTATGGAGTTTGTGCCCATTGTCCTTGAGTTTCCAGAGGTGTTTCTTGTAGACTTGCCGGGTATGCCACCCGACAGGGATATTGACTTTTACATTGAGTTGACTTCTGGCACTCAGCCCATTTCTATTCTGCCATATCGTATGGCCCCGCCTGAGTTGAAGGGGTTGAAGGAATAGCTGCAGGATTTGCTTGATAAAGGCTTTATTAGGCCTAGTGTTTCGCCATAGGGTGTGCCGGTGTTGTTAGTTAAGAAGAAAGATTGGTCGATGAGGAAGTGCATTGATTACCGGCAATTGAACAAGGTTACTATCAAGAACAAGTATCCATTGCCGAGGATTGATGATTCGTTTGATCAGCTTCAAGGTGCCAAGGTATTTCAAAGATTGATTTGAGATCTGGCTACCATCAGTTGAGGATTAGGGCATCCGATGTCCCTAAGACAACCTTTCACACTCGGTACGGGCATTATGAGTTCCCTTACTGCTCAATCACAATTTTTCCCTTAGAATTTTCCTTCAATTAACTCGTATCTAGTCTCAATTGAGTTTAATATCATTACTTAGTGCTAAAGGTGTTATCTTTAATGAAAAATCATGGTTTTCCTAAGTTTTCCCAAAAAAATATGAAAATATGCCCAAGGCCCGCTTGGTCTAAACTCGAGGTTCAGACCAAAACCCGTTTACCCATTATCCCCCGAGCTCGGATATACAATTGGCTTTGGAATCCGACCTCAATTCGAGGTCTAAATTCCCAAATTTTGAAATTCCTTAGTCCTACCCGAAAATCCCAATTTTTACCATGAAAACTCTAGATTCTAAAGTGAATCTTGTTAAAAGTTGTTAAGGGATGAAAGAAATTAGTTAAAGATCACTTACCAATGATTTGGAGAATTTTAGGTCTTTGGAAAATCGCCTATGGAGGTTTAGGGTTTGAGAGAATTGAAAAAGAGGTGAAATTATCGTCTAAAATCTGTTTTAACAGGATGCGGTTATCGCATTTGCGATCAATTGTGAACCCTTCGAATTTTAGCAGCCATCGCAAATGCAATGAAATAGTCACATTTGCAACATATGGGGGTTTCGCAAATTCGGCTAGAATTCTCGCATTTGCGAGATCTGAGGCTGGCCCAGGATTTCGCATTTTTGAAGCCTGATCTCGCATTATCAGAGGCCTGCCAACACCAGGTATCAGCTGAGCAGATTGTTTCCAAGTCTAAACACTCTGTAGCCTACCCGAAACTCACCCGAGGCCTCGGGGCTCCAAACCAAACATGCACGCAAGTCTAAAAACATCATACAAACTTGCTCATGCGATCAAATCATCAAAATAACATCAAAAACTATGAATTCAACCTCAAAACTCAAGATTTTCACAAGAACACTCAAATTTCTAACTTTTCAACCGGACGTCCGAATCACTTCAAATCAACTCCGATTCTCATCAAATTTCACAGATAAGACTTAAATATAATAACAATCTTGTTCCGGGCTCCAGAACCAAGATACGGTCCCGATACCAACAATTTCACATTTTATTTCATTACTTCATTTCTTGTAATAAGCAGCACAACAATTTTCTTCAAAAATGTTTTCTAAGCTGGGGACCTCAAAATTCAATTCTGGGCATACGCCTAAGTGTCATATTTTACTGCGGACCTCCCGAGATCGTCAGAACACAGATCTGGGTCCATTTACTCAAAATGTTGACCAAAGTCAACTAAAACCAAATTTTAACTCTAAAAATTACTATTTCTCATAATTTCACATAAAAGCTTTCTGGTTTCCCGCCTGGATTGCACACGCAAATCGAGGTAATTACATTTAGTCTTTTTAAGGGTAACGAGTCTGGAATAATGTCTTAATTCATAAAATGACCCTTTGGGTCATCACAATCTCCACGTCTAAAACAAAAGTTCATCCTCAAACGGACATAGAAATTTACCTGAACTGGCTAACAAGTGTGGATATCTAATTTTCATGTCCGACTCTGACTCCCAAGTAGCTGCCTCAAAAGGCTGACCTTTCCACTGCACTCGAACTGAAGGATAACTCTTTGACCTCAACTGACGAACTTGCCGGTCTAAAATGGCTACCGGCTCTTCCTCATAAGTCAAATCTTTGTCCAATTGGACAGAGCTGAAAGCTAACACGTGGGACGGATCACCATGATATTTTCGGAGCCTAGATACATGAAATACCGGATGAATTGAGGATAACCCTGGAGGAAACGCAAGTCTATAAGCTACCTCCCCCACTCTATCAAGAATCTCAAAGGGCCCGATATACCTAGGGCTCAACTTACCCTTCTTCCCAAATCTCATAACACCCTTCATGGGTGATACCCAAAGTAATACTCTCTCTCCAACCATGAATGCCACATCTCGAACCTTACGGTCGACATAACTCTTTTTCCTAGATTGAGCTGCACGAAGCCGATCCTTTATAACCTTGTCCTTATCTAAGGCCTCTTGAACTAAGTCTACACCCAATAACCGAGCCTCTCCCGGCTCAAACCATCCAACCGGCGATCTACATCGTCTACCATATAATGCCTCATAGGGAGCCATATGAATGCTCGACTGGTAGCTATTATTGTAGGCAAACTCCGCTAATGGCAAGAATTGATCCCAAGAACCTCCAACGTCAATAACCCAAGCGCGGAGCATATCCTCTAAGTTGTAAATAGTACGCTCGGACTGCCCGTCTGTCTGAGGATGAAATATTGTGCTCAACTCAACTCGGGTACCCAACTATAATAGCCCGACCCTCTAGTGATATTGTCTGCTCTAGGCCTGGGCATCACGGGTTTAAAACGCGTCACTAGAGTCTAAGCTTGTTAACTTATATACCAACATCCCTCTTGTGTTTTGCCGATGTGGGTCTCTGTCTAAAGTCTGGGGTGTTACATAGGTTTGTGGGGAGAAACCAGAGAGATGACAGACTATTTTACGCATATATGGTGGATCGGAGTTCAACTGAGTCTAGGAAAATCCCGGTTAGGCGGGGCAAACCTTAGTGTTGAGTCTAGGCGAATCCCATGCGGTAGGGCAAACCTCAGCGAAGACGTAGAGTCCATAAGAGGAGGTGTATGTAACACCCCAGACTTTAGACAGAATCCCACATCGACAAAACACAAGAGGGATGCTGGGTATATAAGTTAACAAGCCTTAGACTCTAGTGACACGTTTTAAAGCCGTGTGGGTCTAGGCCCAGAGCAGACAATATCACTAGCGGGCTGGGCTGTTACACTAAATCACGTTGAACTGCCCTCCAAAAGTGCGAGGTAAACTGCGTACCTCAATAAAAAATGATAGACATGGGCACACCGTGAAGGCGAACAATCTCTCAAATATATATCTCTGCTAATCGCTCCGAAGTATAAGTACTTGCCACTGGAATGAAATGTGCTGATTTAGTCAACCTATCCACAATAACCCAAATGGCGTCGAACTTCCTCTGAGTCCGTGGGAGTCCAACAACGAAGTCCATAGTGATATGCTCCCACTTCCACTCAGGAATCTCTATCTGCTGAAGCAGACCACCGGGTCTCTGATGCTCATATTTCACCTGTTGGAAATTCAAACAACGAGCCACATAAGCAATAATATCCTTTTTCATTCTTCTCCACCAATAGTGTTGCCGCAAGTCCTGGTACATCTTGGTTGCACCCGGGTGAATAGAATACTTAGAACTGTGAGCCTCCACAAGGATCAACTCATGAAGGCCATCAACATTAGGCACACATATATGACCCTGCATCCTCAAAACACTGTCATCTCGAACCGTAACCTTCTTGGCACCACCGTGTCCCTAAGTACTATCAAATGAAGGTCATCATCCTGTCGATCTCTGATACGCTCAAATAAAGAAGACAGAGCAACCGTACAAGCTAGAACACTGCTGGGTTAAATATCCAACCTCACGAACTAATTAGCCAAAGTTTGAATATCTGAAGCTAACGGTCTCTCACCGACTGGAATAAATGCAAGGTTGCCCATACTCACCGCCTTCCTACTCAATGCATCGGCCACTACATTGGCCTTCCCCGGATAATATAATATAGTGACATCATAATCCTTCAATAACTCTAACCATATCCTCTATCTCAAATTAAGATGCTTTTGTTTGAACAAGTACTGGAGACTGTGATGATCTATGAAAACCTCACATGGCACACCATAGAGATAGTGCCTCCAAAATTTTAATGCATGAACAATGGCTGCCAACTCTAAGTCATGGACATGATAATTCTTCTCATGAACTTTTAACGTCGAGACATATATGAAATCACCCTACCATCCTGCATCACTACTGCTTCAAGTCCAACATGGGAAGCATCACAATATACCGTAAACAATCCCGAACCTGATGGTAACACCAACACCAGTGCTGAAGTCAAGGTTGTCTTGAGCTTCTGAAATCTCGCCTCGCACTCGTCCGACCATATAAATGGGGCACCTTTCTGAGTAAATTTAGTCATTGGGGATGATATTTATGAAAACCCCTCCACAAAACGACGGTAGTAACCCGCCAAACCCAAGAAGCTCCTGATTTCTATGGCTGTAGTGGGTCTAGGCCAGTTCTTGACTGCCTCTATCTTCTTAGGATCTACCTGAATACCTTGCTGATACGATATGACCCAAGAAAGCTACTGAATTCAACCATAACTCAATTTTTGAAAATTTTGCATACAACTTATTATCCCTCCGAGTCTGGAGTGCTATGCGGAGGTGTTGTTCATGCTCCTTTCGACTGCAGGAGTATTAGAAAATATCATCAACGAACACAATTACGAAAGAATCTAGATGAGGCTTCAAAAACCCGATTCATCAAGTCCATAAAGGCTGCTGGAGCATTAGTCAAGCCAAAGGACATCACCAGAAATTCACAGTTCCTACCCCTCGTCCGAAAGGCTATCTTAGGAACATCGGACGCCCTAATCTTCAGCTGATGGTAACCAGATCTCAGATCAATTTTCGAAAACACACTGGCACCTTGAAGCTGATCAAATAAATCATCAATTCTCGGCAACGAATATTTATTCTTGACAGTAACCTTGTTCAACTATCGGTAATCTCTACATATCCTCATCGACCCATCCTTCTTCTTCACAAACAAAACTGGTGCACCCCAAGGGGAGACGTTGGTCTAATAAAACCCTTATCAAGAAAGTCTTGCAACTGCTCTTTCAATTCTTTCAATTCTAGTGGGGCCATCTCGTATGGAGGAACAGAAATGGGCTGAGCTACCGGAGCCACATCAATACAAAAATCAATATCCCTGTCGGGTGGCATCCCTGGTAGGTCTGCAGGAAAAGATAACTAGAGATTTTACCTTATTTTACACTCTTTCTTGCTTAAGTTTTGGATAAAAGTGTATGCAAAATAGTCCCAAAGGCTTACTTGTTGTGCTTGTTGCAGGGTTTAGTAAAAAAAGGTGACAACTAGTCAAAACCCTGCTCAAAAAGGAGTGAAACTTGCACAAGTACCAAGAAAAAGCATAAGCCAAGTTCAATTGACCAGTGTGGACCGCAGTCCACTTTATGCGGTCCGCACTGAAGAGATTCAGAAGGTGGTACGCGATGGAGAGATTCATAGGGTGGTTTTTGAAGGTCACAACAAACACGGACCGCGGTCCATTTTACGCGGTCCGCACTAAGGAGATTCAGAAGGCATCGACATTGAAGGCTAGAAGACCAACGCGGACCGCAGTCCTTTCTTCGCGGTCCACACAGAAGCTACCGCGGCTGCGGTGCATTTTACGCGGACCGCGGTGGCCAAGTTCAGAGGCCCATTTTTGTAAGCTAAAAGCCTCACCGCGACCGCAGTCCATTTTGTGCGGTCTGCGGTGACCCCGCAGGGGTATTTTTATCCAGAAAATTTGGCCAAGTATAAATAGTTTCTTTTCATATTTTTAGGTCAAGCTTTGTACTGAGTTATAGTAGGGAGCTCGTGAACGACTTTTCATCAGCTTTTTGAGTACTTTTAGAAGGATTTCAACATTGAATCTTTCAATTTTAGTTTATATTTCAATTATATGGGTTTTTCTTCATCTATTTCTCTAATTTATTCAGTTATTATGAGTGGCTAAACCCATTAGCTAGGGTTGTGGCTCAACCCTAGTGTGGGTGTTTGATGGGTCCTTTAAATTAAGGCTTAGATGTTTATGGGTAATTGGTATTTGGGCTGATTTATGGTTTTCATGTTAATATTAGTGGTTGCAAACACTAATTGGTGTTTATTTGACTTGGGTTCTTCTTGATAAAGAGAACTTGAGTCTAGAAAATCAGCCTAACAAGGAATTGAGATGTATTCACGAGATTGATAGTCCTAATTAACGGGTTAAACCTAGAGATAGTAAAACCCAACTTGAGCCTATATTGCTTGTATGAATTTGACACCCAACTGACCTCGAGAGAGGCAATTAAGGCAAAGCCACTCAAACTACCGAGAGATATAGAGTGGGTAACTTTGAGCATTGGCTATATCACACTCCTCTTCATAACATCTTTGCCTTAGATATTGGAACCTGTTAAATATTCGCCTAGGTGAAAGTCATAACCCTAGTGCCTTTTATCCATTAAGAAAACAACCAAAAAGATATTAGTTAGTTAATTAGCAAATTACCATTAGTATAAACCATAGTCTAATTGCCAAATCAAAAAGTATGAAAAGTACAATTAAGAGCACGAAACACTACTAGATTACCTAGAAACTCAACTCCAATATTCATAACTCTCTGTGGAATCGATCCTGATACTTCGGGTAAAAGCTGCTCCGACCCTCATCTTGCTACTTTATAGTAGTGTAGGTTAGTGCCGATCACTTTTTGGCGTCGTTGCCGGGGATTTATACTGTGTTGATTATCTACATGAATAGTGGTGTTAAGTGTTTTTCTTTCCTTTTTTTGTTAACATGTGTGTCTAATCACTTCAGGTTGTAATGGCGGATCCTTTGGGAAACATCATAGAGGAGGTATATGACAATCCAAAAGATGAAATAAACCAAGTACCTCCTCCCAGATGGGGCCGACAGGCCAATATTAATGAGGACATTCCGGACCCTCCACCGTCACCAGCTCCCTGAGATGGGGTATGCTAGTGCTATTGTCCCGCCTAGAATCCGGGCGGGAAATTTTCAAATAACAAATGTGATGCTGACACTCTTGGAGCAGCGGGGATATTTCACCAGAGCCGCCCACCAAAATGCTTACAAACAATTGAAGGGCTTCGTGGATACCTACTGGGGTAGTAAGCAAACGAATGTCTTAGAAGATGCCTTGAGACTGCGGTTATTTCCCTTCTCTCTTATAGGGAAGGCTCTTGATTGGCTCGAGCGGCATCCCAACCACTCCATATCCACATGGGATGAGCTCGCAGACAAGTTTATTGCAAAAAGTTTCTCCCCTTGTCACATGGCAGCGCTCAGAGATGAAATATTAGCTTTTAAGAAAGAACCCAACGAGCCTTTGCATGAGATTTGGGAGCGCTACCGGACCATGGTTAAGGAATGTCCAAACAATGACATGACTGAAGCCATGATTCAGCAAACCTTCTACCGAGGAATAAACACTGTCAATCAATGTGTGGTCAATTAATTGTCCGGTGGAAATTTCATGAAATTGACTTACCCCGAGGCATGTGAGGTCTTAGATGAGATGGCTGACACATCGTCAGCATGGCAAAGTAGAGCAAACATACCTCAGGGTGAGTCCGGTGTCAATAGTCTTCACAAAAAACTTCAAGAACATGGGAAAGCAATTGCCTAGCTCACTACCACTACGAACCAACTTGCCAAGGCCCAGCTTCAACAATTACAAGGGACAAAGCAAGTAAATGCAATGGAGGGAGTGAATGTGTTACTGAACCAAAGAAGACCTCGGGGAAATCCAAAGCAAAGAAACAATGATCAAGGTGACCAAGGACCAAGTGGGTATAGTCAAGAAGAGCCATATGATGATTAAGAAGAGGATGTTATGTATGCTAATAATTACCGAAGTCAAGGGAACAATCAAAGCAACAATCAAAACTGGAGCAACCAAGGCAACAATCAAAGTTGGGGTAATCAAAGACAGAGAAATTGGAACAATACCAACAATTCACTAAATTGGGGGAACAACAATAACCAACAATGGGGGAACAACAATGATAACAATTGGAGCGGAGGCAATAACAACAACAAATTGGGTGGTATGGGTAACCGGGGGTCAGGCTTTCAAAGGCCCCCTATGTACCAACAACCAAGCAATCCACCCCTGTACCAAGCTCAAGGACAAAGCTCATCAAGTAATGACATGGGAAGAATTGAACAAATGTTAAAGCAAATGATGGAGCGCAATGCGGACTCCGATGCTCAATTGGCTTCCACAACACCTCCAATAGAAATCTTGAAGTACAAATGGGCCAAATTTCTCATGCCTTGAACACACGCCTAAAGGAAGAACTACCGAGTGATACGGTGGTGAACCCTAAGGGTGGGAACAATAATAATATCAGTCACGCCATGGCGGTGACCACAAGAAGTGGAAAAGTCAGTGAAGCGAGTTCTTCTAGACAAAAGAGAATTGTTGTTGATGATGATGAAGTGCCAAATGATGAGTTACCAACTGAAGTTGAGCAAGTGGTGGAAGAGCCAACTACTAGTGAGGTGAGAATTGATATCCATGATAATGGGGAGGATTTGCAAAGGGACGTGAACCCGTCTAGGGAACACGTGATTGATATGCCGGAACCGGTGGTCCCACAAGCCAAGGCTCCATTTCCTAGGCCCCCTCCTCCATATCCTCAAAGGTTGGTGATGAAAAAGTAAGAGAATCAATTCAAGAAATTTATCGATATGATGAAAAGTCTATACATCAATGTCACTTTGGTTGAAGCTTTGGAGAAAATGCCCGGGTATGCTAAGTTCATGAAGGACCTAGTAACAAAGAAGCGGTCTATGGAGTGCAAAACCATTAAGATGACTCACCAAGTGAGTTCCATAGTGCATTAAATGGCACCCAAACTTGAAGACCTGGGAGCTTTTACCATTCCTTTTACAATCAGGAGTGCGGATTTTGCTAAAGCTTTGTGTGACCTTGGAGCTAGTATAAACTTGATGCCATACTCGGTCTTTAAAACATTAGGGATTGGGAAACCTAGGGAGATCTCCATGCGTCTTCAAATGGAGGATAGAACTATGAAGAGGCCCCTAGGAATCATTGATGATGTATTGGTGCGGGTTGACAAATTTATTTTGCTCGCGGATTTTGTCATATTGGATTTCGAAGTGGATTATGAGGTCCCCATCATCTTGGGAAGGACTTTCCTCGCAACAGGGAAGGCCTTAGTTGACGTGAAGGCCGGTGAGCTCACTTTCCGAGTGGACAATAAAAAGGTTGTGTTCCATGTGTGCAAATCAATAAAGCAGCCCAACATCACAGAAGTATGCTCTTTCATGGACCTTGTCACCGAGGTCATTATTGATGATGCAAGCTCTATGATTAATGTTGAAGATCCAGTGGAGGCAGCTTTATTGAACCATGATGACATCGTAGTGGATGGATTATTTGAAAGTACCAATGCCCTCCAAGGCATGGGTTCTTATTCCTATGGTCCCCGAAAGCTATCATTGGACTTGGAGAATCGGAAAACTCCTCCGACAAAGCCTCCAATCGAAGAGCCACCTACATTGGAGTTGAAGCCACTTCCACCACACCTAAAATATGAATATCTTGGTCCCTCTTGTACTTTGCATGTTATACTTTCCTCTTACCTAACCCAATTGCAGGCAGACTCCACTTTAAAAGTGCTAAGGAGAAGGAAGAAATCTATAGGATGGACTCTTGCTGACATTCGGGGAATAAGCCCCGCATTTTGCATGCACAAAATCATTCTTGAGGATGGAGCAAAGCCTTCCGTAGAACATCAACGGAGTCTCAATGAAGCAATGCAAGAAGTGGTGAAGAAGGAAATAATCAAGTGGCTTGATGCAGGGGTTGTCTACCCAATATCGGACAGTGCTTGGACTTCTCTGGTCCAGTGTGTCCCAAAAAAGGGTGGCATGACAGTGGTCCAAAATGACAAAAATTAACTCATTTCAACAAGAACGGTCACAGGATGGCGGGTGTGTATGGATTACCGCAAGTTAAACAAAGTGACTCGTAAGGACCATTTCCCCTTACCCTTCTTGGATCAAATGTTAGATAGACTTGCGGGTCGGGCTTTGTACTGCTTTCTGGACGGGTACTCAGGCTATAATCAAATCTTGATTGCCCCGGAGGATCAAGAGAAGACCACTTTCACATGTCTTTATGGTACATTTTCCTTCTCCCGAATGCCTTTTGGTCTTTGAAATGCACCCGCCCTATTTCAGCGGTGCATGGTGGCGATCTTTACTGATCTAGCCGAAGACTTACTCAAGGTGTTTATGGATGAGTTCAGTGTGGTTGGGGATTTCTTTGATGAGTGTTTGAGCAATCTTGATAAAGTCCTCGCTCGCTGTGAAGAGACCAACCTAGTGCTGAACTGGGAAAAATGTCATTTTATGGTGGAAGAAGGGATAGTGTTGGGCCACAAAATCTTGAGAAATGGAACTGAAGTGGACAAGGCGAAGATTGAAGTGATTTCTAAATTTCCACCTCCAACTTCGGTTAAGGGGGTCCGGAGCTTCCTTGGGCATGTCGGGTTCTCTCGGCGTTTCATTAAGGACTTGTCTAAGGTGGTCAATCCTCTTTACTAATTGTTAGATAAAGATGCCAAATTTCACTTTGATGAGAATTGCATGAATGCATTTGAATTGTTGAAGCACAATCTTACCACAACACCTATTATCACCGTGCCGGATTGGAGCTCTCCTTTTGAGCTAATGTGTGACTCTAGTGATGTGGCTGTGGGGGCGGTTTTGGGCCAAAGGGTGAACAAGATCTTTCACCCCATCTATTATGCTAGAAAAACAATGAACTAGGCCCAAATGAACTACACAATCACCGAGAAGGAGTTATTGGCAATAGTCTTTGCGATGGAGAAATTTTGTCCTTATCTTATGGGTGCCAAGGCCATAGTTCACATTGACCATGCGGCACTTCGGTATCTCATGACCAAGAAGGATTCCAAAGCGAGACTCATGCGGTGGTTGTTGTTGCTTCAAGAGTTCGACTTGGAGATTATTGATAGAAAAGGGAGTGAAAACCAAGTGGCCGACCATCTTTCCCGCTTGGAGGAGCAAGGTCTACCTATTGATGGACTTGAAATTGATGATAGTTTCCCTGATGAACAACTTCTTTCTGTGTCAATGCAAGAAATGCCATGGTTCGGGGACATTTCCAATTATATTGTCACCGGTGTTGTTACTTGTGAGCTCTCTTCCAACCAAAGGAAAAAGATTAGGAGGGATCGCATGGATTTTTATTGGGATGAACCATACTTATTCATGATTTGCAATGACAGTGTCATCCGGCGATGTGTGCCCGAAGAAGAACAAGGATCAATTCTTGAGTCTTGCCACTCTCACCTTATGGTGGTCATCATGGAGGGGCAAGGACTGCCTCCAAAGTGCTAAGTTGTGGTTTCTTTTGGCCTACCTTATACAAGGATGCTAGTGAGTTGGTGAAGCGATGTGCTGAATGCCAACGAATGGGTGGCATATCCAAGAGAGATGAGATGCCTCTCACTACTATCTTAGAGGTGGATATTTTTTATGTATGAGATATTGACTTTATGGGGCCATTTGTGAGCTCTTGTGGAAACACTTACATACTCGTGGCGGTGGACTACGTTTCAAAATGGGTTGAGGCCGTGGCTTTGCCCAACAATGAGACCCGAAGTGTGTTTGGTTTTCTGAAGAAGCATATTTTCACAAGATTTGGGACACCCCGTGCCATCATCAGTGACGGGGGGTCTCACTTTTGCAATAGGGCCTTTGATTCTTTTCTATCGAATTATGGAGTCAATCATAAGGTGTCTACTTCGTATCATCCTCAAGAAAGTGGCCAGGTGGAAGTGACTAATCGTGAAATCAAGAATATATTGGCCAAGACAGTGAATGCTAACCGACCTGATTGGTCTCGGAATCTTGATGATGCTCTTTGGACCTACCGGACCGCTTTCAAGACCCCAATCAGTATGTCACCTTACCGGTTGTTGTATGGAAAGGCTTGTCATCTTCCGGTGGAGTTGGAGCAAAAGGCACTTTGGGCTTTGAAGAAGTTGAATTTGGATTGGGACACAACTGCTAATATAAGAGTTGATCAATTGAATGAGCTAGATGAGTTCAGATTTCATGCATACACTAGCTCCTCCTTGTACAAAGACAAAATGAAGTACCTCCATGATAAGTATGCCAAAGAACGGGAATTCAAGGTGGGAGACTTGGTGCTCCTTTTCAATTCTAGACTCCGTCTCTTTCCGGACAAACTCAAGTCAAAATGGAGCGGCCCGTTTGAAGTTGTATTGGTCACACCCTTTGGTTCTCTCGATCTCAAGAACAAAAATATGGAGATTTTTTGAGTGAATGGGTACCGGTGCAAGCATTACCATTGGAAATTTGAAGATAGCCAAGTGGTGGATTTGATGAAGCTCAATTAAACATGGTAACATGCGTCGTGCCGTGATGTTAAATCAGGCGCTTCTTGGAAGGCAACCCATATGTCTTTATTTTTGTTTTTCCTTGGTTTTCTTGGTAGTATAGGACTTATTTTTGGACTAACTGGCTATGGGATGTTGTAGGATTATTTTGATGCAGGGCAAAAGGTTAAGTTGAAAATAACAGCTCTCTGAAGTTTGCAATGTGGACCGCGGTCAATTTTGTTCTGTCCGCGGAGCCACCTTATCAGAAATGGCTCTCTAAAGTTACCACCGTAGCCGCACTACCATTTTGTGCGGTCCGCGGTGGACCATTGCAGCCGCGGTTCATTTTGTGCGGACTGCAGTGGCCATTTGACCAGATGCCCAGTGTTGAGGACCATGGACCGCGGTCATTTTATGCGGTCCGCGGTGGGTAAGTAACGTGGGTCCCAAGCCAAGTTCTATAAATAGGGCATGAGGGCCTCATTTTACACTTTTTGCTCTTTGCTCTCTCTACAGTAAAAATTCCACAGTGCATCATCCATGCTAGCTTCAATTGAGTCATCTAATTCATCTCATCTTCATTCCACATCTAGTAAGTTTAATTTTGACTTCATAACTTCTTAATTTAATTATTTTCTTGTTTACTTAGTAGATTTTCTTCTTCCTTTTCCCTTTTTTCTTCTTTAATCCATTAATCATGTGTAGGGTTTGTTCATAATTCTTAATTTAGACCCATTGTAGTTAATTACAGTGATTAAACACCTAGTGTATGAACAACATGTGCATTTGAACTTGAATTAAAGATTAAAAATTGAAACCCTAGGTTGGGAATTAATGCGTTTTGCGGTGATTTTATGCGGACCGCGGTGCTTTAAGATCACAAGTCCCAGTTGAGGACCGCGGTGCTTTTTTGTGCGGTCCGCGTTGCGTTAGTGCGGACCGCGGTTGTTTTTATGCGGTCTGCGGTACTAATCTTCATAGAAGTGGGTAGTCTGAACCCCACTTCAACGCGGACCGCGGTTCTTCTGTTGCGGTCCGCGGTGCCTCTACGCGGACCGTAGTTCATTTTTTGCGGTCCGCGGTGACCATCTTCAGAGAGGTGGGTAGTCTGAACCCCACTTCACCGCGGACCGCGGTTCTTCTGTTGCGGTCCGCGGTGCCTCTACGCGGACCGTAGTTCATTTTTTGCGGTCCGCGGTGACCATCTTCAGAGAGGTGGGTAGTCTGAACCCCACCTCAACGCGGACCGCGGTCCCTTTTGTGCGGTCTTCCACTTCTGCAACTCAAATCCAATGTTCTGCTACTTTCTTTTCTTCATGAATAAATACACTGCTTGGATACTAACAATCTTTAAATAAATTGAACTTGCAGATTATGGTCCAATCAAGACGTGGTGGCCGTAAACCAAGCAGAAAGGGTGAATCCTCTCGGGGTAAAGGCAAAGGAATGATCAAACTAAGCCCCAAAGTCCGGCAAGCAATAAAAGCAACTAGTAAAATAATCTGGGCTATGGATAGATCTGCTTCCCAATCGGGAAGTGAGTATGCACCCTCCGGAGAGGGATCTGAGTCGGAGTCGGTACCAAAGTTTGTCCCAGACTTCCCGGAGAGGTTCAGATTGACAAATGAACCTTCTGACTCCCCTCCTGCCCAAGCATCAGCACACTCTAAGGCGTCTAAGGGCTTAGCTGCAGGGAGTGATCATGAATACTCCACCTCACCCACAGCTTCACTATCGGGTGAACGCTCTGAAGAAGAAGAAGCAGGGGATGAAGCACAAACAAGGGGTAAACCCCGAGTAGGAGGAGTTAAAAGAACAAGAAATCCTGAAGCATGGGAGGATCGATTTGTGAGTGAACAAGCCTTTCACAAATTCCGGGAATGGTGGTCGGAAAGGAAATTGATAGCGGAGCGCAAATGCATCACACGGGACCTTTTACCGGACAACCCCAATGTGCGGAGATAGTTCAGGGAGAGAAAAGGCTGGGACTATTTCACATGCCAGATGTCGGAGGCAAATGAGCACTTAGTCAAGGAATTCTACACTAATTTGGCTTATCTGAAAAAGGACTCCAAGGAGACTAAGGTGAGGAATCTGATTGTACCTTTTGATGGGAATGCAATAAATGGGTACCTTGACTTCGATGATGAGGATGAGACGGAGTACTTGGAGAAATTGAATGTGGGGGATGAGGCCCGTCCATGGCTAGTGGAGCACTTGGCAATCCCAGGTGAAACCCCAGACTGGTTGCAAGAAGGGAAGGTGATTCTGAGGAGAACGTTAAACTTTGAAGCAAAAGGTTGGGAGACGTTCGTGTGCAGCAGGCTAAACCCCACATTTCACGAAAATTCTCTTCCCCTCAGGCTTGCTGTGCTGATAGCCTCAATCATGGCAGGGATCCCGATCAATGTCGGGAATGTGATGTCAAGAGTTATTACCCGGGTGGTGAATGATGGTGATAGAGCCTACCCTTTCCCTAATTTCTTGACCATGTTCTTTGAAGACCAAAAGGTAGAGGGGAGGAAGTTTTATGTAAAGGTGAAGCCAAAGGCTCCGTTCTCCTGGTACAGCCTTCAGGGTGATGACAACCCCAAAAGCAAGAATTTCAAAGGAAAAGCCACGGCTTCCACTGGCCAGTCTGAAGAGCCAGTGGTCGTAGTGGCATCTTCTCACCCTGCCTCAGCCACCCCGGACATTGCTGGCTCCTCCACTTCAGCATCCCTAGTAATTCTGTCATCACGGGCATACACTCTGACTGCCCACCGTCTGAGCCAGACCCTATTCAGTATCAACAACTGGATGCAGGCAGCTACTTCTAAGCTGTTTGTCTTTTCCACGACAGTGGCAGCCCATGTTGCACCTCTTCCGCCACAGGTCCCACAGTCCGTGGAGGACACTCTCAAGGAGATTTTGGGAAAGCAGAAGAAGATCCTTGAGAACCAAAAGTTGATTCTGGACGCCGTTGGCAGTCATGGAAAGGAACTGAAAGAGCTATCTAAGGAGACTAAGTAACTGAGAAAGACACGTTCCTACAGGGAGTCGGTGAAGCAGTTAAGGAAGGAGGTAGATAAGCTGAAGGAGGATCACTTGCCATTGGACTTGCTACTGCACGACCCTGCTGCCCAGGAGCTAGAGCCGGAGATAGAGATGCTAGCAAAGAGGAAGAGAGTGCTTCCCTGTACTAAGGGCATTGTGATAGAGTTAGCAGACCCGCAGGGAGGTACCTCGAGTTAGCCACAGCTGCTAGTACAGGCCCATGTGACAGAGGAGATCCAGGTCCCGATGGAGACACAGGGTTCTAAGGACCATTCACAGGCTCTCATACAGTCCACAGACCCCGGGGCTGATTAATTAGGTTAAGGAAAATATGAGGCGACCCTATTAAAGCCTTTCTCCTGACGTAAGAAAGTGACACACTTGGAAGGCATTCCCAGTTCGCCATAACACAGTCTTAGGGTCACTACGAGCTGGACTCGTCGTGAAACTCGTCCAGAAAAGTGTGGCTGATTTGTTCTTTTACCATGTCAGCCACACTCTCGGGACCCATACTCAGGATCCTATGCACACGGAGGGCCTATAGGGAGTTTCTCTTGACTCTTTCTCCTTTATTTTGATCTTATTTTGTTAGTTAGCATTGAGGACAATGCTAGCTCTCATTTGAGGGGGTAGACCTATTTTGGATTTTGATGAATGTACATATTTGATACTATTTCGTTCTTATTATGATTTCTTTTTTATTTTGGTATGTACATTACTTTACTATTCTAGTACTATTCATATTTTTGCACTTTTGGTCTGTATATAAAGTTACTTTATAATGTAGATATTCATTCCCCCTTATGTATATTCGATTAAATCCCCTCTTGTATATATTCATTCTACTTTACGCATTTTACTTTTTGTATTTTTCCTTTTTATAGCCTCTTATTTTACTTTCGTAGCTTATTGTTTTGAATTTTTCGCGTGCAATAAGCCTTTGGTGTTCTTAGTGCCACGGTTCTTTCCAAAGGTGGAATTTGTGTGAACCGGGTGGCTCTTCCCGAGGAGGGATGGTGTGACAACCTTCTTAAGGGTTGGAGTCTGTTTTTCTTTTTGATTTTTGTAAATAATAGCTAGTGAGTAAAGGTGCCTCAAGCAAAGCTTCACTTGGGCCTAACACATTTGCCTTTAATCCTATGGTCAAAAACAAATCGTTGTGTTTAGGATGGTGAATGTCGTGATCTTGAGACTCTTGCGTTGGCCGATAATCATCAAGTGGTATTTCGGGACCATTGTGTTTCTCAAATCATAGCAAAGGTCGTTGTGGGCTCCCGACTCGGTTTCTTTAGCAATCCCATAGTTTGAGTGGTGAGAATTTGAATTGCAAGTCCAAGTCCCGTGCCATTAGTCTAGAATTTGCCCTGAATGTTTGTCTAGGCGAAATACTAAGTGTAGTTTGACTTGAGATGTGATTATAGGCTCTCCTTGATCCGAATCGTGACTTGAACATTTCCATAGCCTACTAATGACAATTTCCCTAGTCAACCTTTTTGAGCCTTAGACCTGTTTCTTTCACGAACCATGATACAAACCTTCACCCGTTCTGACCCTCTCTTGGCACCTCTTCTTTCCTAAGCACAAGGAAAAAATGTAAGTTTGGAGGGAGAGGCAAGAAATGAAACAAAGTTAAAATGAAGGTACAAAAGGAAGAAAAGGGAAAGGCAATGAAAAGAAAGAAAAGAAAAGCAAAAAGTCAAAAAGAATGAGCAAGTCAGAAGAAATAAAAGGGAATCAATGAAAAGAAAGAAATTAAAGGTGAAAAATGATTGAATTGAACAAAATGGTGTGACAGTGTGTCTCTATAACCCCTCACAAAGAGCTTAATGACCCAAGAAGTCAAGAGAATGTGCGCAAGAAGTGGAGCAAATGAAGTGCTTAAGGGAAGATGGAACCCACTTAGACCAAATATTTCCTACCTTGAACCAAAAAGCCTTCAATATGTCTCCAAAAAAATCCTATATGATCTAGAGTTGAATGAAGCTTACATTAGTGGTGACTCACATAAGGGGCAACCCTATGGTACTTCGAGCCGGACTTGAGTCTTTTCCTTGAGAGATATGAGTGAACTCGTGTTACAATCTTAAAATGAGGTTTGCTTAGGGAGAGTTGAGGAGTATGATTTTGCGTTCCACAATGACCAAAGTAGTAGTAAGAGTTTCGTTGATGAGTCGAGTCAACTCTTGATCCTCTTGTGTCGCACTGAAATCCATGGTTTTAAAAGGTCAAATGTTGTTAATGATTCATTTGCATTGAGGTCAATTGTTAGTCCCAATTGATGCTAGAAGAGGTCATCTTAGGGCAGCTGAATTTTCTTGGATTTACTCAAAAAGGGGTGGGGCTTATTTTGTTTGCTTGAGGACAAGCAAAAGCTTAAGTTTGGGGGAGTTGATAACTAGCGATTTTACCTTATTTTACACTCTTTCTTGCTTAAGTTTTGGATAAAAGTGTATGCAAAATAGTTCCAAAGGCTTACTTGTTGTGCTTGTTGCAAGGTTTAGTCAAAAAGGGTGACAACTAGTCAAAAACCTTCTCAAAAAGGAGTGAAACTTGCACAAGTACCAAGAACAAGCACAAGCAAAGTTCAACTGACCATAGCGGACCGCAGTCCACTTTATGCGGTCCGGACTGAAGAGATTCAGAGAGGTGTTTTGGAAGGCCAAACCAATGCGGACCGCGTTCCATTTTATGTGGTCCGCGATGGAGAGATTAAGATAGTGGTTTTGCAAGGTCACAACCAATGAGGGCCGCGGTCCATTTTACGCGGTCCGCATTGAGAAGATTCAGAAGGCATCGACATTGAAGGCTAGAAGACAAAAACGGACCGCAGTCCTTTCTTCGCGGTCCGCACTGAACCTACTGCGGTGGCCAAGTTCAGAGGCCGAGCTTTGTAAGCTAAAAGCCTCACCGCGACCGCATGTCCATTTTGTGCGGTCCGCAGTGACCCCGCATGGGTATTTTTATCCAGAAAATTCGGCCAAGTATAAATAGTTTCTTTTCTTATTTTTAGGTCAAGCTTTGTACTGAGATATAGTAGGGAGCTCGTGAACGACTTTTCTTCGGCTTTTTGAGTACTTTTAGAAGGATTTCAACATTGAATCTTTCAATTTTAGTTTACAATTCAATTATATGGGGTTTGCTTCATCTATTTCTCTTATTTCTTCAGTTATTATGAGTAGCTAAAACCATTAGCTAGGGTTGTGGCTCAACCCTAGTGTGGGTGTTTGATGGGTCCTTTAAATTAAAGCTTAGATGTTTATGGGTAATTGGTATTTGGGTTGATTTATGGTTTTCATGTTAATATTAGTGGTTGCAAACACTAATTGGTGTTTATTTCACTTGGGTTCTTCTTGAGAAAGAGAACTTGAGTCTAGAAAATCAACCCAACAAGGAATTGGGATGTATTCACGAGATTGATAGTCCCAATTAACGGGTTAAACCTAAAGATAGTAAAACCCTACTTGAGCCTATATTGATTGTATGAATTTGACATCCAATTGACCTCGAGAGAGGCAATTAAGGAAAAGCCACTCAAACTACCGAGAGGTATAGAGTGGGTAACTTTGAGCATTAGCTATATCACACGCCTCTTCATAACATCTTTGCCTTAGATATTGGAACCCGTTAAATATTCGCCTAGGTGAAAGTCATAACCCTAGTGCCTTTTATCCATTAAGAAAACAACTAGAAAAACATTAGTTAGTTAATTAGCAAATTACCATTAGTATAAACCATAGTCTAATTGCCAAATCAAAAAGTATGAAAAGTGCAATTAAGAGCACGAAACACTACTAGATTACCTAGAAACTCAACTCCAATATTCATAACTCTCTGTGGAATCGATCCCGATCCTCCGGGTAAAAGCTGCTCCGACCCTCATCTTGCTACTTTATAGTAGTGTAGGTGAGTGCCGATCAGGAAACACCTTGGGAAACTCGCGAACAATAGGCACTGAAACTATAGAAGAAAATTTAGCCTCAAAATCACGAATATGAGCCAAATAAGCCAAACACCCGTTCTCAACCGTGTGACGAGCCTTGGCATAAGAAATCACTTTGTTGGGAGAACGACCAGGAGTCTCGTTCCACTCTAATCGAGACAACCCTGTGATGAGTGGTGATTTTACCACTTATTTTAGTCTCTTTTCTTTAGATTTTGCGTCCTTTAATGATAATATGAGGTCATTTATGGTGTGTATTGTTATATTTTTAGGTAATTGATGTTATAAAGTATTTTGAATTCAATTGAAGTAAAATTGAGCAAAAAATGGTTGAAAGAGTGCAAATTCTTCAGGGATTCCGCATCTGCGGAACATTGATCGCAGAAGCGATCTCGTACCTGCGGGGAAGAAGGCCGCATCTGTGGAACTAAGATATTTCACTTGGAATCGCACCTGCGAGTCAAGAACCGCTTATGCGGTTGCACATCTACGCTTTGAAGGCTGCATCTGCGGACCCATCACTTTCCTTCATTTTTTGCATCTGCGATTGGCTATCCGCATCTGCGAAGCCGCACATGCAAGGATTCTTCCGCAAGTGCGGTCAACGGGCATCAGTTCTGGGCATAATTGCCAATTCACATTTTCCCAATCCCAAACCCACAAATACTCGACCTATCAGATATTTTAGACAATTTTTTATAACTTTTACATCTTAGAACAGAAGTTTGGCTTAGGAGAACAAGTTTTGGAAGCTAGGGTTTGCACACCCACTTGGGTCTTGAAGATTTGAAGCTTGTGGTTGAGAATTTCTTACCCATTTATGTTCATTTCTTCATTTCCTTTCTTTGTATTGAATACTTAAGTGTGTAGTATTTTATCCAACACTTGAATCTTTTTTATGGAAATATTCATGTTTAAAGTGTGGATTAAATACCTTGTTGTGCTTATGTATTGAATGATTTTTATTTATTTATAAAGTGAGCTATTGTTTCTTTAATTATTCTTGTTCTTTAATATTTCCAAAGGGATTAGATAATCCTAGGACTCGCTCATTAACTCCGAATTAATTTTGGGAAAGATAACTTGGGGTTGGGAAAGATTAATTAACAAGAACTTGAGGCTTTAACCCTCATTTTATAGATTCTACCTAGGAATAGGATTGAACTACTTGTATCCATATCCGGGTGTTCTTAACCTCTTAATTTAATTAGGAAGTCTTATTAGTCTTCGGAAGAAGCTATTTGAGAACTATTATCAGTGGCTAATTAACATAAACTCGCTCATATTTGTAAAATCGTGAAAGACATTGGATCGTTACTTGAGTGTAATTCCCGATGCATTCATACTTGTAGCCATTGATCATTTTACTTGCTTTCTAGGTTAGTTTATATTTTTACATTTAGGTAATAACATTTTCTAAACCAAATTCTAAGTGTTTGGCATTGCACGATAAGTGATAATTCTCTTACATTCCTAATCGCCTACATATTGTTCTCTGTGGGATTCGACCTCGACTCATAGTTGGGTATTTATATTGCATGTGACCGTGTCCATCTACTTTTTAGTAGTGGATTTGGACGTCATCACACTGGAAAGGCTAACGTGACGGTCTTGGTATGACAGCCCAAGATGGCATAATAAGGTGATAACCAATCCATGCCCAATATAACATCAAAATCGATCATGTCAAGAAGCAAAAGGTCTACACTAGTTTCAAGACCCTCAATGACTACTACGCATGAACGGTACACACGATCTACCATAATAGCATCCCCCACTGGCGTAGACACATAAACAGGAACACTTAAGGAATCATAGGGCACAACCAAATACGAGGCAAAATATGATGACACATAAGAATAAGTAGACCCCGGATCAAACAAAACTGAGGCATTTCTATTGCAAACTGAAATTATACATGTAATAACAACATCAGAGGACTCCGCCTTAGGTCTAGCTGGGAATGCATACAGCTAGGGCTGGGCTCCACTACCATGAACTATGTCTCTAGGAGGACCTCTTTAGGCGGACCTCCACTTCTAGCAGGCTGGCCTCCACCCCTAGCAGCCTGACCTCCACCTCTAACAATCTGTCCACTACCTCTAGCTACTTGACCCCTACCCCTGGCTGGCTGGCAGGTGGTGCTGGAATAATAGCATGAGAACCCTAATATTGTGAATTATCAGATGTGCGAGGGCAATATCGGTCCAGGTGCCTCGGATCACCACAAGTGTAACAAGACCTCGGCTGCTGAGACTGTTGGCCGGCAAACTGACCTTGTTGACCAGTATAACCACCCATAACACTCTGAAGAGGAGGTGTACTGATATAAGTTGATGGTGCGCTATAGACTGGATGAGTAGAAAGAGGCATGTAAGAACCACGACCACCTGAAGTATTATGTGAAGCCTGAAATGCCGAATGAAATGGCCTGGAAGAATGGCCCCTGTCGAAATTAACCCCTCCTCCAGATGAGGCACCACTGAATCCCCCGGAATAGCGAGGTCTTTTGTCTGACCCCTGACCTCCCATCCCGAGAACCATCTCAACTCTCCGGGCCACATTAGTCGCATCCTGAAATGAAATCTCTGCCCCTGTCTCCTTGGCCATCTACAACCTGATGGGCTGAGCAAGGCCCTCAATAAATCGTCTGACCCTCTCCCTCTCTATAGGAAACAAAAGAATAGCATGTCTAGCCAAATCCACAAAGCGATTATCGTACTGGGTCATAATCATGTTGCCCTGCTGAAGTCGCTCAAACTGGCGACGATTCTCCTCTCTAGTACTGACAGGCAAAAACTTCTCCAAAAAGAGATGCAAAAAATTATCCCAAGTCAAAGAAAGTGACCCAGCTGGTCTAGTCAACAAATAATCCCTCCACCATTTCTTGGCGAAACCAGTCATCTAAAAAGCCGCAAAAATAGACCCCATTGGTCTCTACAATACCCATGTTCCGTAGAACCTCATGACAATTATCCAGCTATTCTTGAGGGTCCTCTGAAGTAGCACTACTGAAATGAACAGGAAATAGCTTAATGAACATGTCCAATCTCCACAAAGCATCGGTGGACATAGCTACCCCATCAACAAGTGGCGCTGCAGCAACTGGCTGAATTACCCCAACCAGATTAGTGTCCCGCCCCCTTTCTCCAAACCTCTTTCGGGGTCGCTCAACTGTCTTTGACATTATTAGGACAACTCGTTTCCTTTTGGGAAACGGGCATGCAAGATTGGAAGAGTCGCCACCTAATGAGTTAAGGTGCGTTACGGTACCTATTTTATTTAGGGACAAGATTTGGTAACCATAGATAGGGTAAGGGCTTGAAATTATTCTAAAGGGAAGGTGTTAGGAACCCCTCAGAATCCACAACTGTGGTTCCCGTCCAAACAACTTTTGTGAATTTGTATAGACAACAAATAGGCAATTAATGTTTAGGAAAAGTAAATAGCTTTTAAAGGTTCGTAGTCTAACCACACATGTGTACTGAGTTTGAAAATATTTAATAACCAAGTAAGAGTTTGAGAGAGTTATAATCTAAACATGCATATGGGGAATAAGGGATGTCCTAGGTTATTTTTCATATGGATCACATCAATGCAATACCCGGTATGTCACTCCTCAAAGAGGGGCTACATGTGGTATTAGCGCACCGGTCATCATATCCATATCTACCATTCCCACCCCGTAAAGGTAATTAAACGAGTGTGTTTGGTCAGCGACCTCTATTGCGTGTTGTTACCCGTCCCTTCCTATAGTCCCGAAGGAGTTTAGGACTTCTATCCTATGAGGGATGTTCTAGGCAGACCCCTTGGTTCAAAGGCAAGATACTAAGGCGACAGATAAAACAAATACGATTGCAATTAGTGGGAGCATAGAAAAGCATGTGAAAGGCTCAAGTATACCTCCACAAATAAGGCAAATAGGCAGCACGACTCAAACACAGTTAAGGTCAATATTTAGCTTCAGAATCCAAAGGCATGACATCAAGGTTGATTTCAGAATATAAACATATAGCAGATTTGTTGTATGACTCAGAAAGGTCCTAATTAGTTTGCCTACTGAATTTTTAACCTGTTAAGCATTTATGCAGTAAATGCAAAGGGATAATTCTTTCAGTTTTACGAAGGTTGATTACCTAAGGCTTGCCTAGGCATGAGACAGTATATCAGGATTACCTTAAAGAAATGATGTTTGGATTTACCTAAACATGTTGTCTAAATGTTCAGAGTTCAGAAGTTACTACCAGTTAGTTGCGAGAATTAAGTGAAACTGTTTTATTCCTTTTCATGCATCAGTAGTTAGACTAGGTGTATTAAAGTGCAGTCCTAAGAACGTGATATCTAATGCACAGATATGCAGATTGATGTGTATGAAGAACCTAATCATGGTCTCTAAATGCATGAGTGTACATCGTTTAAACATGTTTTCGGAGAGATTTGAAGACGGCCTATTTATTAGTGTTATTTTATCCTAAAACAGGATCTCTAAGTGTATAATATTGCAATGTTAAAACACGGTTTAAGGAGATGCAAAATAATACGTTCACTAATATTGTTTAGCCTAAAACAGGATCTCTAAGCGTATATGGCAGCTTAGGGCATGATTTGCAGAAAATGCCATTTTTATCAGAATTCTTCTAAATGACAGTAAGATGAACATGCTGAAAAGAGTAAGCATAGTCCTATGAGACATGATCTCTAATGCATGCATGAATCCTGATCATGGTTTCTATTTCGCAAATAGGAATATAAACATATTCATGTTTTCTACCCTTTTAATAGCTAAAGCATGCATAACTTCCCCTCCCCTTTTTACTATCCATCCCCAGAGTTGTTTACAACAATTATTATAAATCATTTGCACAAATTACATAATTGAAATAAGAAAAGAAGAAGTTATACTATAGGGGAGCCTACTAATAGGACCAAATCTCCAAAGTTTTCTCAATGCCATAATTGTTCATAGCCTTTCACATGATCCAGGTGTGTCAGAGTTCCCTAAGGATCTCAAGGGATCCCGAGCAGTGCTCACACCCAAATTCATAACCAAACTGAGTAAGTGCAGTGTGGAAGAGCCAGCTCTAATCTTCCATAGTTCATAGGGATCCCATATTTACCATTCCTACCCCGTAAAGGTAATTAAATGAGTGTTTGGTCAGCGACCTCTATTGCGTGTTGTTACCCGTCCCTTCCTATATACCCGGAGAATTTTAGGACTTCTATCCTATGAGGGAGGTTCTCGGAAGACCCCTGGGTTCAAAGGCAAAATACTAAGGCGACAGATAAAACAAATAGGACTGCAATTAGGGGGAGCATAGAAAAGCAGGTGAAAGGCTCAAGTATACCTCAACAAATAAGGCAAATAGGAAGCACGACTCAAACACAGTTAAGGTCAATATTTAGCTTCAGAATCCTAAGGCATGACATCTAGGTGATTTCAGAATATAAACAGATAGCAGATTTGTTGTATGACTCAGAAAGGTCCTAATCAGTTTGCCTACTGAATTTTTAACCTGTTAAGCATTTATGCAGTAAACACAAAGGGACAATTCTTTCAGTTTTATGAAGGTTGATTACCTAAGGCTTGCCTAGGCATGAGACAGTATACCAGGATTACCTTAAAGAAATGATGTTTCTATTTACCTAAACATGTTGTCTAAATGTTCAGAGTTCAGAAGTTACTACTAGTTAGTTGCGAGAATTAAGTAAAACTGTTTTATTCCTTCTCATGCATCAGTAGTTAGACTATGTGTATTAAAGTGCAGTCCTAAGAATATGATATCTAAAGCACAGATATGCAGATTGATGTGTATGAAGAACCTAATCATGGTCTCTAAATGCATGAGTGTACATCGTTTAAACATGCTTTCAGAGAGATTTGAAGACGGCCTATTTATTAGTGTTGTTTTATCCTAAAACAGGATCTCTAAGTGTATAATATTGCAATGTTAAAACACAGTTTAAGGAGATGCAAAATAACACGTTCACTAATATTGTTTAGCCTAAAACAAGATCTCTAGGCGTATATGGCAGCTTAAGGCATGATTTGCAGAAATTTATCAGGATTCTTCTAAATGACAGTAAGATGAAGATGCTGAAAAGAGTAAGCATAAGTCCTATGAGACATGATCTCTAATGCATGCTTGAATCCTGATCATGGTTTGTATTGCGCAAATAGGAATATAAACCTAATCATGTTTTCTACCCTTTTAATAGCTAAAGCATGCATAATTTTCCCTCCCCTTTTTACTATCCATCCCCAGAGTTGTTTACAATAATTATTACAAATCATTTGCACAAATTACATAATTGAAATAAGAAAAGAAGAAGTTATACTATAGGGAGCGTACTGCTAGGCCCAAATCTGCAAAGTTTTCTCAATGCCATAATTGTTCACAGCCTTTCACATGATCCAGGTGTGTCAGAGTTCCCTAAGGATCTCAAGGGATCCCAGTCTGTGATGACCCAAAAGGTCATCCTAAGTAATTCTAGCTAAATCTATGTTCCGAGGCCCCGAAAGCCTCTGTTAATCCCACCTCGATATGTGTGCGCAGCCCGGGCATGTAACCGGGAAGTCTTTATGTTGAAATTTGATGAAAATGGAATTTTATGATAGTTAAATTAATAAAGTTGACTTTGGTCAACATTTTTTGTAAACGGACCGGGACGAGTGATGTGACGGTCCTAGACGGTCCGTAGGAAAATATGGGACCTAGCGTATGCCCGGAATCGAATTCCGAGGTCCCAAGCCCGAGAAATAAATTTTTAAAGAAAATTATTTTCTGAAAATAATAAAGGATTTTGAAAATGAATGATTATGTGAAAACCATGTTACCGGGCCCGTATTATGGTTCCGGAGCCCGGAACAGGTTTATTATATGTTATTTGTCTTATCTATGAATTTTGGTGTAAAACGGACTTGAAATGACGTGTTTCGGATCATAATTGGAAAAGTTAAGCTTTATGAAGTTTTAAGAAAGTTCTATGAGTTTTAAGGTTTAATTCCTTGTTTTTGATGATATTTTGGTGATTTAAAAGCTTGAATAAGTCCGTAGGATGTTTTGGGAGTTGTGTGTGTTTTTGGTTTTGAGCCCCGAGGGCTCGGGTGAGTTTCGGGTAGCGAACGGGGTGTGAAAAGTGCTAAAAATCTGGTGTTTTTGAGGATTTTCTGGTGTCTGGTGTAATACCCTTCGCGAACACGGCCAAGGGCTCGCGAATGCGAATGGTAAATTATTGTGGCCTGGGTTTTACTCTACGCGAACGCGTGGAGGAAGACATGAACGCGGAGCACTGAGCAGTGCTTCTACGCGAACGCGTCCCCAGGGGTGCGAACGCGTAAGCTTAGGGTGAGGTCGGGGGGTAGGGTAGGTTTGTTCTTCGCGAACGCGGAAGCCTAGGAAGTTAGACCTTCGCGAATGTGGCCCTGGCTCCGCGAACGCGTAGGTCCCAGCTGCTAACCCTTCGCGAACGCGGCCAGTGGCCCGCGAACGCGAAGGGCAATTTTGCCCAGTGATTTTAAATTGTCAAAAACAGAAACATTACGGGATTTAACCCACTTCTTCTCAAACCTCTTCTTCCCCACTTCCCCTTAGGCGATTTTGAAGATTTCCATCACCATAGCTCCATAGGTAAGTGATTCCAACTCTATTTTACTCCATTTATCTTCAACAACCACTAGAATCTAGGCCTAAAAATCCTAATCAATATAGAAATTAGGGATTTTGGGTAGAGTTAGGTTTTTGGGAATTTTGGGTAATTCAACCCCAATTTGGGTTCGGATTTCAAAACAAATTATATATTCTAACTCGTGGGGGTATGGGTGATCGGGTTTTGGTCCGAGCCTCGTGGTTGGACCAAGCAGGTCCGGGGTCGAATTTTGGTATTTTGGGAAGAATGCTAGGAATTGCATATCTAGGCTATGGGATTGTGTTATTGAGTCTTTATTGATATTATTGAATTAATTATGCCTAGATATCGTT